>APFE031707564.1:42736-58283 GCA_000404065.3 Pinus taeda | reverse complement strand
AGTCATTTAAGTTAAGGCCTTAAGTATTTTTTGGACCTTTTGGGGTAGTTTTTATAAGTGGCATGTATGGATTGCTCATTCATTCTACACTTTATCCCTTCATGTGCATGTTTCCCTAGCAATCAAATGCATGATTCAAACCCATACATTAAACAATTTGTTGGCTCAACTCCATTGGTGATGTCATGTTTCCTATTTGATCAACATTTATCTCAGTTAGGGTAGGTAGGTAGGTTTTCCCTTTATATTCATAGGGTATTTTATAGCTTGCATTTTTCTTATATTTTTGAGATTTAGTGTCATTCCAATCAGGGCATGATTTGTTGCAACTCTGAAGGTAAGAGGGAAGAAAGGTGAATTTTTGTGATGGATGACTTTTCTTATTGCTTCCAATTTCAAAAATTCATACATAATCTCCACTATTATGAATTTGAGTATTTTTCAACACAATATCCTTTATATGGGAGCATTAATCCACAGGACTAAGGATCCTATAGCACCATTATTGGATAATTATTTGGTGGTTCCTTTTCCTGGTCAATTTCAGTGGTATTTTACTTTTGGTACCTCTAATAAAGATGATGATTACTAGCCATGAACCCAGTTTTCACAACATATTAATGCTAGTTATGAATGGCATTGCCAGATTGTTTAAATTTAGGGGACTGTACTAGTTTCAAGTATTGATTATTAACAACAAGCTCACTTATCCAAGTGGTACTGCAACAATTGCGCTCATCAATGGTTTCCACACACCTCAAGGAGACAAATTAGTAAGGTAAGGTTTATATAAGTTTTATAATTGCTTCTCTAATGGGGGATCTGGTATAGATTCATATAAAGAGGTTTTGGTATTGATTTTTTAAAATCCCTCTTAGTGCTTAATAGATTCAGATAATTGGAGTTAAGACGGATTCTTATTTTTTCTAATTGTTCATTGTGATTAATAAAATTCAAGTTTAACATGAATCCAGACAGAGTAGTTAGAAGTAGCATCTGTTTATGAGATTGAAATTGAGTTCAATACCTTTGTCTAATGAAAGTGTTTAAGTCAAGGGATTAATCATCTGATATTTTTTATGCCACTTTTGATCTATATGTAGTAAACAAATCAAATGATTTGCTAAATACTTCACATTCAGTTTCCTCTGCTGATTTTTTCTAATGGTTCTTCACTGGTGGTGATAATTGTAGCTTCGTAAATTTCCCTGCCTTTGGCCTGAAAGCTTGGAAACAAAGGTAAATTTTCTGATTACAAAACTGATCAAAATGTTTTCTAAATTGGGCTTTATCCAATATGTGATATATGTTACCCATTGCAGTTTTTACTTCAATTTGAGTACAACATATGTGCGAATAGGTATGATCTACCCAAATATTGTCAATATATCATTGCTTATTGGAGCGTAAGCTTTTTGGGGTCTCATATGGCCATAATAATTTGTTTGCAACACAGGATTGGGTGTAGAAAAATGTGGCTCCTTTCGTTCCAGGTACAAATATAATCACCATATCTGTGGAAATGAGATTCTTTCCATGGGAAACAAAGTGCTAATATCCTCTACAACCTTTTATATAAGATTTTCTTTCCCAACGTAACCCTGAAGATGTACTATTAGACCTTGAAACCAGAAAGGAAAATTTGAAAAAAGAGACGCCGGGTATAATTATCAAAAATTTAAAAAAAGATACACCATGTATAATTATCATCTGTCTTGAAACCTCGAAAATTATGAAAGGAACTTAGATTTAAAGATCCACCTGAGGCATTCTAGTGATGGTGGTGATGATATGAGTTATTAGGTTGTCAAGGAATTGAACTGGTCCCACTAGGCCCATTATGTTTGAAAATACAAGAGTCATGTTCTAGCATACTCTGTATAGTGCCCTGATTATAGTCTATCATCAATAGATTGATAATATTTTATTGGTTTATCAAATTTGATCCATAAATTAACAAAAAAAATGCATTGGATAATGTTTAATGCAATGGTTAGTGAATACATCAACTCCAAAAACATAGGGAAATAAGCCTTTGAGAAACAAGTTGAATCAAGGTTGGTAAGATGATTTCTTCCTCTTTAATTCGACTCTCGCCACAAGGCAATACTCGAGGAAGACATCCTCCTACTGGTGCTTCTATAATCGAATAGGGAGCATCCAAAAGGAAAATTCATTCCACCATATTGCTTCTTGGGGATTCTCCATCATGTATTCAAGCTTCTGCTAAAAGCAAATCAGAAACATGAATGAAGTGAATGATAGAAGCAAAAGAATTTGAACAAAGTATTCATGATGCAGTGTGCTCTCACATGGAGTCCTGGTGACAGTCTCATATTCACTAGAACAAATGCTTGGATTTGAAGGTTTGATTCTTTCTGGTAGGATGATCTATCCTTGGCTGTCAATTTTATAGAAAGTCATGTGTTTTGATGTTAGGTATATTTCCCGAACATCAAAACAAATATTTCC
Source organism: Pinus taeda (assembly GCA_000404065.3). Classification (NCBI taxonomy): domain Eukaryota; kingdom Viridiplantae; phylum Streptophyta; class Pinopsida; order Pinales; family Pinaceae; genus Pinus; species Pinus taeda. The sequence goes on along the minus strand of APFE031707564.1, from coordinate 55,811 downwards.
ATAACATCATCTGCTCTGGAATCCAAGGTAATGCATTTTAGGACTGTTGAGAAAACAAAACATGCAGAGTACTCAACCAATTTTCTTCAATTTACTGATTTATATTTTTTCTAGTCCTAGCCTTGACATTGAACTAGCGAGGGTGCCTAGCATGAAAAGGATGTATAGCTTAGTGATGATGGTACATGATAGAGATGACATGGAAGGTGAGGGTCATCCTTATCTTGATTGTAAATTATGGAAATGTTCCAAAATCTACTGAACGGGAGCGAGGTAAAATAATTGACCTCATTCCTTTCCATTAGATTCCATAATATTCTCAGAATCTGCAATTATAGTTAAGTTCAGTGACAACAAAGGATGACTTGTGATGTTACTTAGTATAATTTAGAAAAGCTTTTAACGTGGTCCCTAATGATATAGGATCGACTTTCCAATATAAGCTTCCCAGTCGATAGGGAAAGCAATAGTTCACAATTTTCATGATAAGGACGAGGCCAAAATTTAAACCAAGGAGGGTGTGTTGCACTATTTTAGCAGTGTTATAGGAGTGAAGCAAGAGTACCTATTCTTCCCAACATTGTTCTAACTATACATCAACCAGCTAGAGATATGGATCAACGAGAAAGCAGGGAAGGGATGAACATCACAGTAATATTAAAAATCTTAGTGTGTGTAGATGATGCCATCTTAGTAGCAAGAACACTCTGAAGCTTAATAGAGCACCTCATAGTACTAGAATCTTTTTTCTTGGGAAGTCAATATAGATAAACCAACATTTTTAAATTCATACCCGCTTGCACTGGAAGTGATAAAGTTGTTGATTATTTACAGACAAAGAGCGGATAACATGCGTAGCAAGCATCTCCCATATAAAATCATCAAGGAATTTCTTCATAGAATGAAAAACAAATGGGAGATACAATGCAAAAAATGGATCAAAATCTGGTTCATAAAAGAGAGAATGTTCAACTCACATAAAGGAGATGAAAAACTACATAAAATGTTGCCATAGGAAAATTAAACTGTAGAAAAGGTAACAATAGCATATCAACTAGTTCAAACCCACAATATGATAAATTGAGATACAAAGATATCTAAATTAAATATATCATGGAGAGGAAAACATTCATTAGCTAAATTGAGGAAAATCTCATAGGTTCCAATTACGGTCTAAGACAAGTATATAGAGGGAACCCAAAGAGGAATGGGAGAACAAGACTTGTCAGGTTTGTGACTTTTTCATTCTTCAACTTCTTACTAGGAAACTTCATAACTTGTTTCCTTAGGCGGGGGAAGTAGAGATCAAATGACACTTTTTTCTCCAATTGAAGTCATATAACCACATTAAAAAATGCTTGATATTGGAAATAATTAGTGGGAAAAAGGTATCTCATAACAACAAAAAGGATGATATTGTAGGAAGGGCATCAAGGGTGATGCATGTTAGGAACAAATTGGTATAGTAGCACCCAAACAAAGTTGTTGACATACCCCAAGGGGGTTGCCTAGATAAGTTGTCAAATTTTTTTATTCAAAAGGACTTAAAAAGGGGCTTTATAGAATTTATCTACTTCCTTAATATAACATGCCTACATTTAACGTTTCATACTTCTGGAAAGGTTTGGCCTCAAAAGGAAATAAATTTCTGTCCCACAGACCAAGCAGTGTCATGGATGTTAATAAAACTTTGATCTATCATGTTATATTCAGTGGTATTGTAAGGTTTCCCTATATGAAAAGGGCATATAGAAAGGTACTCAGCAATGAACGGGCATGGATCTCAATGGTCGTGATACCATATGGGTGTTCAGTGTGAAATTCAAATAGAATTAGATTTTGTTATAATGGTGCCTGACATTAAGGATGACATATAACTGACTTGGTAGTGGTAGATTAAGGGTGCTCAGAATTAAAAGGGCATGATTGTATGGTAAGGATGCATGACATAAAAGAGGAACATGGCTTAATGGTAAGGAACTTGGAAAGTCTACCTGGTATGAAAAGGGCATGTAGCTTAGTAGTGTGTTCAGAGTGTCTAGCTTCACATGGGCATGTTGCATCTTAATTGTACAATGATGGTGTCCATCATGAAAAGGCATGTATTTAGCTCAATAATACACAAGGGTACCCACTTCCTAGTATAAAAGGGCATGTTCGTAGCCCAACAATTCATAAGGGTACCCAGGATGAAAAGGGTGTGTAGCTGGCTAAGCCATACAGGGAGGGAAACAAGTATAAAAATGGAATGTAACCCTTGATCACTTATAGTAAGGATGTTGATCATGAAAAGGGCATGTAATGCTTGGTAGTGGTACATTAATGTATAAACTTATGAAAATATCATAGTACAAGAAACTTGTTCAGGAGACCTTGCTTTTCATTCTGTTCTAGTTTCCTTTCCTATCTTGACACTATTATTTATATTGTTAAACATTTTATACACATAACAGGGTTGACACATATTTTTCCCATGAAACCCTCTAGTCCCATTTCTCATTCGTTTTCCCATTTTTGGTAACACAGTTTACAGATAAACTAAAATGACATGTGAATAATAACCCCAAATTAATGAAAACTTATCATATAAATGGTCAAAATACCATGCAAATACTACACTAAGCATCCCAATAATAACCATCATTGATTGTCTGCACAGTAATGAAATGTTGATTATCATATCAGATGCCATTATTACCCAAAAGATTTCAAAATGCAAGGCCAAAATAAATGCAATAGTTGAGTATGGAAACACATATAAAAACTCTGTCAATATCCTTTCTCACGATGGTAGTGTCTTCGAGATCAATCTTGACATGAGAAAGGGTCTTTAGATGATGAGTTACTCTTGGAGGACCTCTGAGCATTTTGTTGTCTTTTATCCACAGGAACACAGTTGTAAATTGGAAATATCCAAAATTGTACACCAAACCGCAAACATCACACCCATAATGCCTGCAGAATTCCTGTTACATTCCATATAGGTAGGTTGCTTCCACTGTATCGGTTAATATGTGGTATAGAGGGCATGGATTCAGACTAATAATATTTTCTGGTAGAATCCAATAATAGTTACGTGAGAGGTATGCAGTCTCCTATGCAGTAATGTATTTTAAGAATGACATTGGCATCATCTTCTACTGATTTGTAATTCAAAACATGGATTTTCCCTAAAGGCAAAGAGAGGTCCAGAGGTGGGGTTGCCAATGGGTTTGTATACTTCTCAACAAAATCAAAACCCTGGGTATAGGAAACACTGGGCTCTGGCATTATAACATGATTATCTATATCAAAATATTTCCGGAGCTATTTTTGATGCCCTTTTTTGTTTCTCTTTTGCATCCACAGATAAATGATAATCTCAACTCATCATTCCAAATGAAACTTTCCATTCAATTTATTAAAAAGTCTATAACATTTGTAGTTTTCTAGAATTTGACGAATATGAAAGAGCCAAGGATAGAGCACACATAGATGATAAAAAAGATATTGCAACAGAAACTTGTATCATCTCTAAGCATATTCTAGCAAAAGATAGGGTCAAGAGATTGCTCGACTTTTAAGAAAAGTGATGGACCTATCCCATATGGAAAAGCAGACTTCAGAAGCGTGGGCTATATTCAAAAAAAAATTCTTCAATGGAAATTATTGTCACATTGTTGTCTCTTATATTGTATCTTTCACTGTCCTCCATTATTTCTTTCTAGAGCCAACTCTAAATCAACAAAAAGGAGGAATATCTTTTCATTATCAAGATAAATATTTTGACATCACAGTACATGCAGGGCTAATATAATGGGAGCATGAGCAACACAATAAATATGGTCAATACGTTTTTGAAATCCATCAATAGCATCCCTAACTTTATACTCCCAAGACACCTAATTGAATGCTCAAGCCTGGAAACCTGCTCCTACAAGAGACAATTGCAAGGATTACTCTTAACTTCAACATGTGCTCACTTATGTTCTAGTTTGAGGTCCATGTTTTTTTTCACTTCCACAATTTTTTTTATGTATGATTGCACTGATCATGTCAAGGCTACAAAGGAGGTTTGTCGAAAGGTTTCTCCAACCAAGGTTTGTTCTACAAAAAGATACATGCTTATCGATGATTATTCTAAGAACTATTTAAAGTTCTCTGCAAGATGGGCAAGAAATCTCCTGTGCTCAATTGTTTTCCTTTTGAATTTTCCAAAATGATGTGGGATGTTGTTGGGGATGACCTACTAATGATGGTAGGGAGATATTCCATTATGGATGGATGGGTGACCTTTAGAATTAGGCCTTGATCAAGTTGAACCCTAGGAATTTGGTAAAGGATGCTATTAGCAACAGGAGGCTTATCGTTACGTTGAATGTATCTTACAAGGTTCTAGCAAAGACCCTTGTCTTTTGAGGGCCCAAAAGGTAGCTACATGTATTTTATGGTTTGAGCAGACCAACTTCACTTAGGATAGATTCAATTTCGTTACTATCATCACGGTGTGGGAATCTATATTGGAGTTGTCTAGAGAAACTAGATAGGAAATGTTGTTGTTGAACATTGATTATGATAAACCTTACAACAGGGTAGATTGGAAATTTATCCTCCATATGCTAACATGTTTTTATGTTTGGCAATAGGTTTGTTTAAATGGTCAAATCTCTTTTCAATAATGCATCAAACGTTTCTTCTTTGACTGGAAACCATTGAGCATAATTGTATTACATAAGTTAACCAAACAAGGTTGCAACTTAGCTCCCTATTTACACATGTTTGCAGCTCACACTTTGGAATTTATCCTGGATGCCATCAAAGCTCAGGATATGGTTCATTGCATTCTCATTTGGGATAGCACTGAAGTGATCAGTAGTCACTTTTAAAATTAATAAGCCTCATAAATGGGTAATTATATGGGCTCATTTTACCTCCTAACCTAGTCAAATCAACCATTCTCCTAGATTATTGTATGATTTTTTGATATATTTATGCTTATAGGGTGAGTTGAGTTAGTTATTATGCCATGTGGTCTAACATGTATTTAATGTAGATTATTGATGAATTTCGAGGTCAAAGTCAAGGATCTAGTGGCCAAATTGTACCAATAAATTGAAGTAGACAGAGGAGAGGGCTTATAGGAGGGAATCCCCCTCATTTATTTCTCCTCACTTCAAATTCCCCTTCATTCAACTCGGAGTACAAGCAACCGAATCATACACTAGAAGGCAGCCGAGCAAGTGGAAGATGATTGAGAGTTATCTTGATTTTTGGGAGCCAAGCCTCCCTAATTTTAAGGAAGTTGATGGTCGCTTAGATGTACAAGTAGAGAGGCCTTGGGCCTCGCTATGGTGGGATTTGTTTTTCTTGTGTGAACTCTGCTCAAATTTAGAGCTTATTATTTTGTGACAGTTTCATGTAATCTTGCTATTTTTTTTATAATGAAGATGGAATCCTTTTTGAGCTAGCCCTGAATTACCTTAGAGGGCTAGAGCTCTTCGGTTAGGGCCCAATCCAAGAAACCAAGCTTCTCTTTACTTGTATTTGTATGCTTTACTTTAGTTTGTGGATTAGTTTTCTATTAGATGTATTTTCCTTATGGTTAAGAATAGGTTGCCTTTGATGATTTAGTAGTTTACTTCCATTTGTGCTTTTTGTAGCAGGTTAAGCAGTGATTAGAAAAGATTCAAAAGGCTAGCAATAGTGCCTTGGCCTCTCTTCCTCCCTCTGGGACCATGATTTCAGGCAAATACTCTCTTGCTGCCCCAAAAACACATATTTTCCTCATTCCTAGGACTTCTAGTGTTTGTAGCTCTTTAGTAGGTTGATAGCCCAGTTTTGCTTTGCTTTAGATCTCCTTTATCATGTTCACTTCCTGATTTTCAATAGTCCTCTTTCATGCTTTCCTTTCTTGCATCATTTCTCAACATTTGCTTTCATACATCATAGTTTAGACCATTTTTATGCAAAACTTTGCTTTCCTAGGATGCACTCATTTCATTTACTGCTTGATTTTCTTGGTTGACTGTCAGTTTCTATGCAACATATCTCTTCCAGTAGTAGGATAGATTACTAGAAATCACACCCTCCATTTGACCCATGCCCTACAGGTCTCCCAAACCTCACCTCAATTCTACCCTAGTTTCCTTCATTTTTCATAGAACTTCTTCCTCTCTCCTTGAGCAAACCCAATCATCTTTCTCACTCCTGGTGGTTCATGGTAGACCTTAGTCACCATAACACCTCATCGCAACCTTCATCCACCTTTTCCACCCACTCTCACACCCTCTAAGCAACGAAAATTGCTGTTTGCCTCCTTCTGTAGGCCTCCTGTAGTTTTCCTGTTTTCCTGCTGTAGTTTCCTTGTGTCCTCCTGTAGTTTTTCCTGTAGGATTTCTTTTGAAGGCCGAATGTGGGACAAGCCTCCAAAAGGCCACCTAAGACCTCCTAGGACCCATCCACACCATCCTACATGCTCCCAAGCTCCAAAATCGCTCTCTAATGGCACCTGTTCGTTGCCACACTCACACACAATAAATTAGATGCATGATTAAATTCACATAAAAACACATAAAAATCCCAAAATATGTTTTTTCTACTTATTTACTTCCAAAAATAGCATGATTAGATGTTTTTTACTTCCTTGAGTAGGTAATGGCATTTCTTTCATGGTTTTCATAGTGTTTTTGATATAAGCAGAATTGGCTTGCTAATTAGGCTTTACTAGGTTTTGCTTTACATTCTAATTTTTCTCCTTTCTGTAGTTAGAATGGCATCTGTAGAGTAATCTTTCTTTCCTTTCATCACACATAGAGCTTCTTCTAGATTCTATAGAATATGGCTTGAGTTCCTAGCGATCTTGCGTTGGCTGACCAAGTGACAACCTGCAGTTAGAACTAGTACTTGTTCATACAGCACCGACGCTTCCAAGTTTGTTACGAACTACCGGGTTGATGAAAGTAAAGTTGGAAGCCCAAGAGTTGTAGCATTCTTGCTGCAATACTAGTTCTCACCACTTTTTGGCACAGTTTCCAGGGAAGCGTTAAAGTATTCTATGTTTAATTATTTCTTTTATTTCCTATTGCAACATTCTACTAATAGTTTATTTCAGCAAAAGTAGACTAGTCATTTCTTTTCTTTCAGTTTTGCATTTCCTTGCTTTCCTTTTCAATTCTGCAAATTTCCATCCAGTAACTTCATTTCAACTAGTTGCAATTTGTTTTTTTCAATCACTTTTTCAGGTTCTGCAAGTACTATTAGTGTGGGGAAAAATAAACAAAAACCAACCAAAACGATCATGCCTCATGGGAATAGAGATAACTCAGGAAAATTTTTGCCCAACACCCCCGCTGCTTCACATAGCCAACCTTCTCTCTTCTTCGGTGGTTGCAATCAAGAAGAACCCTTAGGTGAACAACGAGACATATTTGAAGAACCTATAGGGGAACAAGAAGAAGAAAACATTCCTCTGGAGCCAATGACTGAAAACAGAAATGCTAGGGAAAATAGAGAGAGAATAGAGGGTACCTTCCCCATTCGGGAGACCAATGGGGACACCAAAATGAAGAATATGAGTCGTTCAACCCTACCTCACTTCCATTGTCTAACTACAGAAGATCCTTACACCTTCTTGTTTGAGTTTGTTGTCATCTGTCGAACTTATGACTGTGTAGAAGATGAGCAAAAGTTGAAACTATTCCTTTCTACTCTCAAGGACGCAACACTGCGCTGGTTGATGGGATTACTTGGCAATAGCATCACAACTTGGGATTAGATGTAACAAGCCTTTAACAACAAGTATTGAGACTATTGTAGTTCAAAAGATACTAAAGAATAAATCTTCTGAATGACCATGGGAAGTGATGAGTCCCTGGAAGACTATGAAGAGATGTTCCAACTCAATTACAAAAGGGTCAGGTGTACACTTGACCCTGAGTCTCTGAAGTTGGTCCTTCTCAGGGGAATTCAGGAAGACCTTTAGACACCCTCCATATACTAGCCAAGGGAGACATCTACCAACTATCCTATGAGGACATAAACACTATTTTTAGAAACCCTTCTAGAGTAGCCAAAAAGAAAGGTGGGGGGAGTCAACCCATAGCCAGTACCTCTTCCCCAAATTCGTCCATTAAAGGTGAAATTGGAAACATGTTGGAAGACTTCAAGAGTAAGATGTTGCAGACTCTTGCCATGCAAATGGATACCTTACATATCAAAAGAAAACAAGAGGAAGTAGAGAGGGCTTTGGCCATCTTTGGTCCTAGATGCACCAGGAGGCATCCTAGGAATGAATGCCGATTGAACTCTATAGAGGTTTATTTAGTCTATGAAGAAAATCATTCTACAGATAAGTGCCCTTCCTTGCTCAGACTTAAAGCTATATACCAAGGGGCTGAAGGAGTCACTGAACAGATCTATTACATAAACCAAAGGAGGTCGCATGGACCTAGACCATACTAGCAGGGGATGCCAGAGACATCTCAGGCATACTACAACCCCAACCAAGTCCCCTCCATAGCTTCTTGGGGCCCCCCTTCTCATCCTTCCTGGTCCACGCCTCATCCTTGGTCCTTCACATCTCAATATCATGCCCAACCAGACACCCATTCATTTCAATCCTATGCTTAGCCGCAACCTTAGTGGAATGCATCTCATCAAGGGTGGAGGCCCCAATACAACTCTCTTCCCTCTCTTCTACCTCCACCACCTGCCCAACCATAACTGTCACCTTCTGCTCCACCAAGGCAACCCCAACTGCCTAACCAACCAAATCTGAACCCGAACAACAAATAGGCTCAACAAGTGTATAGTGGGGAACCATCATTCCCAACTTACGTTGTGGAGATTCAAGAAATTAACTTGCGTTTTGGGAAAGTTCTCCCCAATAGCCAACCTCTACCCAAGGAGGTTGAGGAAGATAAAGAGGAAAGTGAACCTAAAGCAAATCTGTCCTTTCCAGAGAGACTATCCATGGCAATATAGCCTACCCTAGAAGAGACTGAATTCCTGGGAGAATTGAAACACTTATGTGTGAAGATACCACTTCTCGAAGCCATAAAAGATGTGCCCATCTACAATAGGTTGATCAAAGAGAAGTGCTTTTGGCATCTAGGAAGGCACCAGAGAGATGCCCCAACCATCAATGTCATAGGAAAATTGTCTGACTTGATGTTGGGGCAAATAATCTATCCAAAATATCTAGATCCTGGAAGCCCAGTAGTTGATGTCCACATCAATGGCACAATGGTCCCACATACCTTGATTGATCTGGGAGCTTCCATTAATGTGATGACAAAGGACACAATGCTCAAACTTAACCTCCAAGGTTCCTTGAGGAAGACCATGACAGTGCTGCAGCTAGCAGACCGCTCCAAAGTGACCCTTGAGGGGATTGTGGGTGATGTGATGGTCTCCATTGATTCTTGGGAGTACCCTACCGATTTCTTAGTTCTCTAGCAAAAGAAAAATCTCATTGGGTATCTTCTCATCCTGGGAAGACCTTGGTTGGCTACAGCCGATGCCTACAACATCTGTCGAGATGGGAACATGACCATAAATAACGGGCACATGTCCAAGCAATTAACCCTATATCCTCCTGCCCAACCCTTGCTATAACATGATCTACCTCTCTAGTTGGAGGAGGAGGATGAGGATGAAGTTTATTCGGTACCGCTTTATGCATTAGAAATCACCATGGGGGGGAAACCACAAGATGAGGATGATATGATTGAAAATTTGAATCAAAATCCACCTCCCAGTGTATCACCATTAGAAGACATAGTAAGAGAAACCCAAAAAAACCCCTCAATTGATCTCTGTGTGATCGACCCTACTTCTCTCCGTGTGAGAAATATAGAGTTCGGCCCAGAAAGAAGATTGAAAATAAATCCTTCCCTATCTCCTTCCCAAGAGAAGGAGTTATGTAGCCTACTGATAAAACATCTAAATGCCTTTGCCTGGAGTTATAAGGAGATGAAGGGAGTGCACCCTTCAATATGTACTCATCATATATACATCAAGGAAGATTGCAAACCAGTCAGGTAGGCTCCAAGGAGGATGAATCTAGAGCTTAAAGATATTTTTAAGGAAGAACTGCAAAAATTGCTTGATGCAGGATTCATCTATCCCATATCTGACAATGAATGGGTCTCTCCTTTGGTGCTAGTGCCAAAGAAAAATGGTAAGTGGAGAATCTATGTCGACTATCGAGAATTGAACAAAGCCACTAAAAAGGACCATTTTCCTCTACCTTTCATAGATCAAGTGCTAGATGGTGTGTCAGGGAAAACGTTTTTCTCTTTCCTAGATGGGCTTAGTGGGTACAATCAGATTCAAATTACCCTGGAGAACCAAGATAAGACCACTTTCATTTGTCCTTGGGGTACCTTTGCATACCGGGTCCTTCCTTTTGGCTTTTGCAATGCTCTAGCCACTTTCCAAAGAGCAGTATTGACTATATTTTCTGAACTGGTTCATGATGCAGTAGAAATATACATGGATGATTTTACTCCTTATGGCTCTGACTTTCAAGAAGCTTTATCTAACCTAGGAAAAGTTCTAGATAAGTGTATTGAGATGAACCTATCCCTCAGTCTAGAAAAATGTGAATTTTTGATGACTGAAGGGACCATGCTAGGTCATGCAATATCTCAACAAGGACTACAAGTGGACCCCAACAAAATTGCCATCATCCAAAGGGTCCCACCTCCTTAAAAGGTGAGAGATGTCAAATGCTTCCTAGGCTTAGTTGAATATCGCAGGAGATTCATTAAATATTTCAGCAAGATATCCTCTCCTTTGTTTGGCCTCCTAGATAAAGATGTTGAGTTCATATGGTCAAAAAACTGTCAAGAAGCCCTAGATACCTTAAAGAGAAAGCTAGTGACTGCCCCAATTCTCAGAGGCCCAAACTAGGCCCTACCCTTTCACATTCACACAAATGCCTCGAACAAAGCAATAGGAGCAGCGTTAGGACAAACTGATGGAAAGTTACCTTATACCATATACTTTATAAGCAAAAACTTGTCAAAGGCAGAGCTAAACTATACAATGATCGAGAAGGAACTCCTAGCTGTCATGCATTCCTTAAACAAATTCAGACATTATATCACAGGCTATCAAACCTTTGTGCACACTGATCATGCTGCAATTAGATATTTAATGAACAAACCAGATATAAATGCTCACATTATTAGATGGTTGCTTTTACTGTAGTAGTTTGATCTGACCATTATTGATAAGCCTAGTAAAGAAAATGTTGTTGTTGTGTTATGAACCAGCTCAAGAAAAGATAGATCAACACCTTAGAATTTAGCCTCTTCGAGGGGGCAACCTCCTTTACATTACATAAATGAACAATTCTTCGAAGATACAAATGACAAAACCTCCTTTCTATATATAGGAGTCTAAGGAGTCACAATATAACCCGGCCGACCTAACAATAATAATATAAAGCCACAAAAATAATAATGGAGGAATTCTATGGGGCACAGTAAAAACAATATGGGGGCAATAGGGGCACAACAATATTAATAAGGGGTACAACTACACTAGTAATGGGGTAGTCACTAGTATTATAGGGACCCAACATGCCCCTTTCCTTCAAAAAAAGCATTGTCCTCAACGCTTGAGTAGTTCTAGATACTTCTGTATAAAATTCTCATCCTCCCATGTGGAATCTTCAGTAGATAAGTTCTTCCACTTGATAAGATACTCCGAAATTGATCGATTTCGTAGCTGTCGAGTTCTTGTTTCTATGAATGCTTCCTGTTCCAATATATTTTTTCCTTCCTCATCAAGTTCTGGCAATATTGTTTGAACTGGGAGCTTGTCGCCTATAACCTTCTTTAAACATGAAACATGGAAAACTGGGTGCAATCGAGAAGCTGCAAGAAGCTCCAATTTGTATGCCATAGTACCAATCTTTTGCAACACCTTGTACGGAGCATAATACTTTGGTGATAATTTATTATCCTTCTTAGCTTGCTTGAGGGACATTTCTTATATGGTTGTAGCCGTAGAAATACCCAATCACCTACAATAAAACCTCTTTCGCTACGATGTTGATCTGCCTGTTGTTTCATTTTATTCTGTGCCAACACGAGGTTATCCTTTAAGAGTTGGAGGACTTGTTGTTGATGTTCGATGTGATGTCCACTGCTTGAACCTTAGAATTTTCTCTTAAATATGATGTGATGGATGGTGGTTGATACCCATAAAGTGCCATAAATGGGGTCATTTTTGTTGTTGTATGGAAGGAAGTGTTATACCACCATTCAGCCAGAGGCAGCCATTTGACCCCTTGTGTCTGTTTATCAGATACAAAGCAACGAAGATATCCTTCAAACATTTGTTACTAATCTCAGTTTGCCCATCAGATTAAGGATGATAAGATAGAGCTTGAGCTGACTGAGTCCAAGAAACAAGAAAATAATTTTTTGTCAAAATCCAAGTGAAAATGGGATCTCTGTCCTTACAATAATCTTGGTTTCCATGTAGCTTTTGAATTGTTTCCATAAATGCAGTAGAAACTGTACTGGCTTTAATGGATGTGATGATGCACAAAAGTGTGCATACTTGGTAAGTCTGTCAACTACCACCATGATGACACTCTTTCCCTCAGACTTGGGTAAACCTGTGATAAAATCCATTGAAACCTCCTCCCAATGTTGGCTTGGAATGGATAAATGTTGTAATAGACCCGGTGTCTTAATGTTTCAACTTTATTTTGTTGGCAAACCAAACATTCCGCCACAAACTTTTGAATATCTGATTTAAGGCCATCTCAAAAAAATTCCTTCTTAATCTTGTGGTATGTTTTTAAAAATCTGAGTGCCCTCCTAAGGGAGAAGTGTGCAATTCCATAAGAATCTTTTGTTTTAGCTGGAAATTCTTACAGAGGTATAAGCGATCTTTGTACCATAACAAATCATTTTTCCAGCTAAATGTATCAGACGTACTGGAATATTGTTGTAATTTTCGAATAAGTGCCCAAACTTCTTCATCATTCTTCCATTCTTCCCTTGCTTCGTTTATCCAATCTGGTTGGATAATAGAAATTGCGCACAACAATGCTTCCACATCCTCATCCTTTCTT
>APFE031707564.1:6884-29664 GCA_000404065.3 Pinus taeda | reverse complement strand
TAAATTGATCCATGCAATTCATCCAATAATTCATCAATTACAGGAATGGGAAACTTATCTTTAATAGTGAGCTTGTTGGGCTCCCTATAATCTGGACACATGCACATGATCCATCCTTCTTGTGCACCAATACTACTAGAGCAAAGAAAGAACTTTGGCTAGGTTGAATTATACCAGCCTCAAGTATTTCTGCAACCATACGTTCAATTTCACTCTTTTGGGCATAGGGATACCTGTACGGCCTAATGTTTGGAGGAACACTTCCTGGCATCAAATAAATAGCATGATCATGATCACAAATAGGTGGGAGACCTTTGGGAGTAACAAATGCCTTGGAATGACTGTCCAAGTCTTTTTGGAGATCTGGAGAAATAGATGATTTCTATGTGGAAACATATAGCGAACATAATTGTGCAATTACTCCTCGTTGTTCCTTTTTTAGAAGCTTTGTCATACCGTTAGAGCTGATTATCTTCCCTGGTTTCCCTGCAATATCCCTTAATTCAACTTCCTTCCTTCCGTAGAAAATTTGATGAAAAGTTCTTGAAAATTAAAACCTATTGTACCCAAGGATTGCAGCCATTGGACTCCTAGTACAACATAAACACCTCCCATTGGAATGGAAAGCATTGGGCTAGTCAATACATATTCTCCCATGGATAGCTTGATATTATGGCACTTTCCAGAGCAATTTATTGTTCCTCCATTTGCAACCATCACTTGACACTCTGGTGCTGGATATAAGAAGTAATTCAATTCTTTTGCTACCTTACAATGAATAAAATTGTGGTACTTCCTGAATCAATCAACACTATTACCTTTTTCTTCTTGATTTGTCCTTCTATCTTGATGGTTTGAGGAGTGGTAATTCTCGCCAATGCATTACAAGATATGGTCGGATTCATTTGTTCTCATCTAGGCTTTGTTCCTGGAGTATATCCTCTTCTTTTGACTTTTCTTGCTCCTTTTCTTCTTCCTCTTCACAATCTATGTAGAATAATTTCTTCTCAGCACACTTATGACCTTTAGTGTATTTGCTATCACAACTGTAACAAAGCCCTTTTGCTCTTTTTTCTTCCAATTGTTGTGGTGTCAACCTTATAGGTTGTGGAAGACTAGGGACAATACTTCCGTCTTTATAGTTGTGAGTGGTATGCTTCTTGGTTGCCATAATTTTGCTTTCCATTTTTTTGCTAACCTGAATGCCTTCTCTAATGAATCAGGTTCCCAAAGGCGAACATCATGTTGGATATTATCCTTTAAAGACCCTATGAACACATCAATCCTATGCTCCTCTGGAATATCTTTTACCCTTATGTTCATTTTTGGAACTCCTCAATGTGCTCCATTATTGAACCCTTTTGTTTGAGACTTATCAATTGGCTAAAAAAAGTGTTGCTTTTTGTATCCTCATAATGTGCCATCAATTCTTCCGTAAAAATTGCCCAAATGATAAATTGTTTACGAGAGCAAAGCCATTGATACCATACAAACTGATTTGGTTCCAAATATAAAGTTGCCATACGTACCTTTTGTGTGTTTTGCACATTATTGAGATCGAAAAATTGCTCCATCTTTAATATCCATGTTGCGGGATCCTTGCCATCAAACTTCCTCATATCGATTTTTGGAATGTGGTGGGTCTTCGATCCAACATTAGAGTCTATGGAATCATGATTAACATTTTTTTTTGTTCTCATCATGAGTTTCCTTTAGTACCTTTTCACCATTAGTGTCCATTCCTTGTAGCAATTTATTCATATTTATTGTCAATTCTTCCATCTTATCATCCTTGCCATCAATTTTAGCGTCCATGCCATTCATCTTAGCATCCATGCCATCCATCTTAGCTTCTACGCTCTTCTTTAAATAATCCATCTTTGCCTCTACACCTTTCTTTAAACCTTCCATCTTAGCTTCTACATCTTTCCTTAAACCATCCATCTTAAATTCTGTTGCTTTTTGTGCAAGTGACACTTGTTGCACTTGTTCTTGCAATTTTGATATATCATGTAGCATTTCTTCCTCCTCTTCATGAGTCATACTAGAGCTTTCAAGTTTCTTACTAGGTGTTTGCATTTTCTTTCCTTGGGGAATTAGTTACCGATAATAATTCTCTACTATGCCCTTTGAATTCCTTCAAAATAAATTTCAAACCAATCTTAAGCAAAAATTTAAAAGAATCTACACACCTTTTTTCACTTTGTAGGAGCTCGATATTGCCTCTGATGTATCTCTACACATTCAAATCATCCAATTTTGAAATTGTGACCTGCAGTAGTGCTCTGTGTCCTCTTTCCAATGCCACTAGTCTGATCCAAATTGGATTCTCCAAGGAAGAGTTATGCGAAATCTCCCACAGTGACCTGATTATGGACTAGTTCAGTAGGGTGAACTTGTACGATGTGCCACGAGTCCCTGTTTCATCTTTTGGCTCTAAAAAACATATACAAGCAACTACAGTCCGTCCTCTTTCTGCACCTTCTTACGAAATTTCAATCCAATGCTCAGCGAAAAAGTTATGATGATTTTCCCCAGGTCACCTGTTTGGAATGTGATTTAGGAGTCTGCAAAAAGACCAACTTCCTTAGATCATATCTCCACAAATAGAGCACAAAATGCTCTGAAATTTACACCCAAGATTCAGCGCAACGTCTTCTCAAATGGGTTTTTTTTTTTTAGCTTCTGAAACGTCGCAAAAAAAGAGTTATTGTGAAAATTCCACGATGACCTGTTTGGAGTAGCGAAACCCTAGAATCCAAAGCTCTGATACCAAATGTTATGAACCAGCTCAAGAAAAGATAGAAGATAGATCAACGCCTTAGAATTCAGCCTCTTCGAGGGGGAAACCTCCTTTACATTACATAAATGAACAATTCTTCAATGATACAAATGACAAAACCTCCTTTCTATATATAGGAGTCTAAGGAGTCAGAATATATCCCAGCCGACCTAACAATAATAATATAAAGCCAAAAAAATAATAATGGAGGAATTCTATGGGGCACAGTAATAACAATATGGGGGAAATAGGGGCACAACAATATTAATAAGGGGTACAACTACAATAGTAATGGGGTAATCACTAGTATTATAGGGACCCAACATGTTGACCTTTTGTCTAGAGTAAATTTGCCTATAGGTGAAGAAGGAATGGTGGATGACCAAATGCCAGATGAAAACCTATTTGCTATATCAATTCTCTCTCAATGGTTTGCTGATATAGCAAACTACTTGGCTTCAGCATAGTTCCCACCACACGTATCCTCAAAGGAGAAGAGCAAGATAGTAAGGAAAAGTGCCCCTTTCACCTGGATTGGAGGCAATCTCTTCAAACTTGGCCTAAATCAGATCTTGAGAGGATGTTTTAGAGAGGAGGAAGTCTTTGACATCCTCCTAACCTATCATGACGGGCCTTGTGGAGGTCATTTCACAGCAAAAAGAACCACCTTCAAGATATTGCAAGCAGGCTACTACTGGCCAACTCTTCATCAAGATGTGAGGAGATACACGAGCCAGTGTGATTGGTGTCAAAGGATGGGGAAACCCACTCCAAAGGATGAAATTCCCATGCAACCTCAGGTGACCTTTAAGCCATTTGAGAAGTGGGGCATGGACTTTGTGGGGCCTATCAATCCCCCTTCAAAGTAGAAGCAATACATCATTGTGTGCACCAACTACCTGACAAAGTGGGCAAAGACAAAACTAATCAAAGCAATGAAAAAGGAAAAAGTAGCTAAGTTTTTTATGGAAAACATATTCTACAAGTTCGAGTATCTGAGAGAGTTGGTCATAGACCAAGGTAGTCAGTTCACTTCTAGCCTGATTGAATACCTACTCACACATCATAAGATCAAGCACAAGACTTCCACCCCTTACCATCCACAAGCCAATGGGAAAGTGGAGGTCACTAACAGAGCATTGGAATGGATCCTAACTAAGGTAGTGAGCAACAATAGAAAAGACTGGGAAGACAAATTAGTTGAGGCCACTTGGGTATACAACACAACATGGAAGACCACCACTGAGTTCACACCCTATGAACTGGTCTATGGGAAGAAGGCTTTGTTGTCAATAGAGTTTGAATTAAGTACCCTAAAGATGGCAGCTCAGATGGACCTAGACCTCAGCCATGCACAGAAGGAGAGATTACTTCAGGTCAATGGATTGGATGAATATAGATTGCAAGCCCTTCTCCATATAGAGGTAGTTCAGCTTCAGAGAAAGATATGGCATGAAACAAATATCAGGGAGAAGCAATTCCAAGAGGGACATTGGGCACTACTCTGTGATTCAATATACAAGGATTTCAAAGGCAAGCTGAGGACAAGATGGTTGGGATCCTACACTGTGGAGAAATGCAATGACAATGGTTCAGTTATGATCAGCCATTTATGATGAAGCCATCCCCATGCTTGTCAATGGACATCGGTTGAAAATCTACAAGAAACCCCTCTCCAAGAGAGAGTTTATTGAAGATTTGAATAAAACAGTGATCGTAGTGGAGCATGTACTAGCTCCCACTTCACCCACTCACTGAAGAAAAAGAGAAAAATAAGGACTCAAGTGAAAACCTCCATGAGGTGCTTAAGTCCCATCATTGGGTTGAAAACCTCTCATGAGGTGGCCCAGTGATGTCAAAAAAAAAGAGAAAAAGAGAAAAAAAAATGGAAAGAATAAGATCCCTAGGTGAAAACCTCCCATGGGGTGCCCATGGCAGGAAATTAGGATGAAAATCTCTTTGAATCACCCTAGTTGTTTTCAAAAAAAAAAAAAAAAGAGAAGAAAAAAAGAATTTTTATCGCATTGTAGGTTTACAGGAGGACTACAGGGAGCAGAAGAAGGTGCCAAGGGGACCCTGACATTCACACCAACATCCATCTCATCTCCTCCACACCTTCCTCCATCATTTTGGCATCTCTTTCACCCCACTATACCTTTTCTTTCAAAACTGTGTTTTCTACAGGAGGCTTTGTGTTTTCTCCAGGAGGCTCCTATAGGAATTACAGAGAGCCAAAAGTGTCTACTGGAGGTAGTTTGAGGGACAAGAATAGCTTCATAAGGAACTTATCATCCCTCTTACCATCTTCAAGCCTCCTTGAGATCATTTCCAAGCCTGCATCACACCCCAAGCATCAATATTTTTTTCCCTTGTCCAAGAAAAAACACTAAAAAAACAATTTTTCAATTTTGAAAAAAAAAACAAAAAAATTAAAGGAGAAAAGGCACCATCAACTTCACCTGAAGCTTATCTACCATACCTCCATCTTTATCTACACCTATGGCATCATTCTTGAGCTCCAAACATAGGAAAAAGCTGAAGTTTCAAGGGGAGAAACAGCTAAAGGAGCTCATGTAGGAATTCCTGTAGCAACTAATCCCATAAAAGTCCAACACCTATAGCAAAAGAATGCACATTTGCAGGTTGAAAAGGCACATGTAGCTCAACTCCAGCAAAAGAAGAACCTGCAAAAACATACAATAACACATCAGCAAGCAAGGACAACATGGATAAAGGAAAATGAAGGCATGCAGTAGAGAAAGCCACAGCACCTCATAAAAAATACACTCAGATCACAGGTAAGTAACTAAGTCACTCCTCTATTTGCATTTGTGTAATTAGGAGTCATATGAAGCAAACAAGATGGTTGAGATTGAACGAGGGAAAGGTGGCTAGTTAAGTTGGCCACCTTCATTTAGTTGACTCCACTTATCCGAGATGTCACCCACAAGTGTACACAGTCAACTCAAGCAAAAGATGCCAAGGACAGGTAGTGTGAGGAAGAGTTAACTCTAATGCAATAATGAGGGATGATTATGAGGAGGGGCCATGATGACCAAGTAGGTGGGGACCAATGGTTCTAATTCTGTCAATGTACACCTTGTCAGCTCAACACTCATAACCAAAAATATCCATAAAAGGTAATGAGCACTCCTCCCCGTGCATTCTCACCACCTTTTCTTCATTTTCTCCTCGTAACTCAGCCACACAAAAGTATTCTTTTGCCCCCACAGCCTCGTAACCACCATCCTCCATTGATTTCCTCCATATTCTTGCTCTCGGCATTTTCTAGAGGAGCACCTATAGGAAATCTAGAGGAGCACCTACAGGAAATCTACGGGAGGGACAATGGGCTTCTACAGGAGGGGCAGTGAGTCATTTTGAAGGGAGAAACCACGATTTTTGGCACGAATTTCAGTCTGAAGAGGTAGGGTTCATGAATTCCCCCTGTTGAATATCAATATATGAAGGAAGTGGTCTCAATTTGAGGATGAAATAAGTCTTTAGGAGGGTAAAAATACATAAAAGAAATTTCAGTTTTTTTTTTTTTTAAACACAGTCTCCTCTGTTTCTCTGTTTTTCTCAAAATTCTTTGTATCCACCTCCATATTTGGTTTTTCAAAAGATGCACAGGTAGTATGAAAGGGCGATTTATGAGAAAAGAACCCACTAACTCCACCAGGCTCCATGCAAATCCTCAAGTGGTGGACAGATTCACAAGGGCAAACTGAATGAATTTCTTTGAGAAGTTTAGAGGGTTTGATGATGAAATTGCCCAAGAATTTGCTCTCTTTCTGGTCCCTCACACAAGAACTCATGCTACTGTAGCCATTAGAGGCCTCTCCATTGAAATAACCCCTAAATTAATCAGTTGGGTCACTACCCTTCCTCTTAGGTTGCCTTCGAGTTAAGATTAGAAACCAGTTGGCCAGGCTGCCAAGAAGAAATTTTTCCAAGATAATGAAACCCGTGTTGAAGACAAAAATGGAATTAGGAAAGCTAGTATACCATATCCCATGGGATGAAGTTAGCTACCAAGTTATCAAATACATTTCTTGTGAGGGGAGGCACAACATTGTCTATGGATATCATTTCAAAATCCTCCATGACTTGAGATATGGCATGGATGCCCCAACACCTCAAAAGCTCAATATCCTTTATTTTCTCCTTCAGTCCCTCATTGACTCCAGCACCAAGGTACAAGTAGGAAATTCACAGCAATTAGCTCACCATGGCTTAATCAAAGTCCGAGTAGAGGAAGCCCTCCATACCTTTACACTCCCTATAGCATGGGAAGTTTTCTGAAATATGACAGCTGAGGATGACATCAAGGCATTAACCTATGATGTCAGTCCTGCTGTCAGTGAGGAGGAAGAAAAGCAAGGAGGAGAAGATGAAGCTAGTGGTGACATAGTAGAGCAAGAAAGGAAGGAGGAAAGAAAAGAAACAAAGGAGGGAAACGTTGAAGAGACAGAAAAAGAGACAGAAGAGGGAGAAAAAGAGGCATAGAGGGCAGATCAAGGAGAAGAGTCCCCTTAAACTTTGGAAAGAGAAGTATCAGCTACCCTCACTACCCTCAGTACACCAGTCAAGCCAAATTAGAAGACGAAAATAAAAACTTCCATGTATTTCAGGGCAAGGAAGAGTATAAGAGTTAAAACAAGAAAACCACATCCCTCCTCAAAGACTCCCATAACCATTGAAGATTCACCGTCTACCAAGGTGAAAAAATCTCCTTCCAAGACACCTATAACCTAAAAAAGGGGGACTCCAAGATCTTCTACATGGAAGGGAAAGGCAATACTACAGGACCCAAAACCAGACCTACAGGAAGCTGAAACAGTTCTATAGGAGACATTGTCCCAACTACAGGAGACCCAAAAGCCTAAGAAAAAGGTAGGAAGACAACCAGAGATGAAAGAGGAAGCATAAGAGATACAAGAACCTGACCCCCAGCCTAGTCTTGCCTCCTATTACAATCTACTTGTGGGATGCAAGATAATCCCATAGAAATTTGCAATTCCACTATTTTTCAAATTGGGGAAAGAGAGAGTGAGAACACATAGGTGTATGCAGACAGCCAAGTCCAAAAGAGTTGAGGATATTGGCCACATGGAAAAAAAAATCAGGGAAATGGGTAGAATTGAGTGCTCTCAGAGATAGAGAAGCCATCACAAGAATCCACCTTGAGAATGAGAATGAAATACTAAGGAGGCAGTTGTAGGAGAAAGAGATTCATTTGGCATACATGGCTAGCTTATCCATGGAAGCATTACAATGTAGAACACCAACCAAATCTTATGGCTTCTATCTTAAGGATCAATGGCTCCAATTCCAAATAAAAAATTTGGCACAAAGAGGCACCATGCCTTTCCAAGACTACAAGTAGTTCATGGATTTGTCTGACCAAAGCACCTCAGAGGATAAAGCAAAGGTGGAAGAGTTCTACCTACACAACATGGCCCTCACAGACATGAATGTGCGGGACCCCAACACCAAGCTAGGGGATTTACAATTAATGGCCATGGCCTCATGGATGAACGATGAAGAATTGAGGGCAGCAGAAATGAAAATATTGTTGATAAAAGAGCAGAATGAACCATTAATGATAAGAGTTGAGCCATCAGATCCTATGGCACTCATTAGCACACACAACCGCCTTGCCAATGACCCGCAGATTGCCCCTAAATATCTAGCCAATCAGGCACATGCCATTGCACACTTCGAAGATATGCAAAGGCTACTTGGGGATGATTGTGTACATGCATGCATGAGAAGATGGAACACCCTACCCCACAGCTTGTAGATCAGAGAATACCATTCCCCAATGAGGCTAAGGGAGGCATTGAAAAGAGTTCCAATGTACAAACACTCATTCAAAGGCTAAAGGTCAACTAGATTGGCCTCAAACTGAGTCCTCGACTCCTATTAGGCATGCTGGAAGGTAGAAGAGAAGAAGAAGAGAAGGAACAATGGAAGGACATAGATATAATAGCAAGATTTTATGGAGAACATGAGCAGACCACATCAGAAGCCTGGAATGCTAGGGAGGCCACCAGGGACATAAAAGATGAAGAGATTTACTAGGTTGCTTAGGTGATGAGAAACACCTTCATTAGGGGGGTGATGATGAGCCTCATAAATGGGTAATTATATGGGCTCATTTTACCTCCTAACCTAGTCAAATCAACCATTCTCCTAGCTTGTTATATGATTTTCTGATTATATTTATGCTTATAGGGTGAGTCGAGTTAGTTACTATGCTATGTGGTCTAACATGTATTTAATGCATATTATTGATGGATTTTGAGGTCAAAGTCAAGGATCTAGTGGCCAAAATGCAATAATAACTCAAAGTACACAGAAGAGAGGACTTATAGGAGGGAATCCACCTCATTTATTGCTCCTCACTTTGAATTCCCCTTCATTCAACTCAGAGTACAAGTAGCCGAATCATGCACTAGAAGGCAGCCGAGCAAGTGGAAGATGATTGAGAGTTATCTCGAGTTTTGGGAGCCAAGCCTCCCTGATTTTAAGGAAGTTGTTGGTAGCTTTAGATGTATAAGTAGAGAGGCCTAGGGCCTCACTAGGGTGTGATTTTTTTTCTTGTGTAAACTCTGCTTAAATTTCGAGCTTATTATTTTGTGATAGTTTCACGTAATCTTGCTATTTTTTTTATAATGAAGATGGAGTCCTTTTTGAGCTAGCCCTGAGTTGCCTCAGAGTGCTGAAGCTCTTGGGTTAGGGCCCAATCCAAGTAGCCAAGCTTCTCTTTAATTTTATTTGTATGCTTTACTTAAGTTTGTAGATTAGTTTGATGTTAGATGTATTTTCCTTATGGTTAAGAATAGGTTGCTTTTTGATGATTTAGTAGCTTGCTTCCATTTGTGCTTTCTATAGCAGGTTAAGCAGTGATCAGAAAAGATTCAAAAATATAGAAATAGTGCCTTGGCCTCTCTTCCTCCCTATGGGACCATGATTTGAGGCAAATACTCTCTTGTTGCCCCAAAAACACATATTTTCCTCATTCCTAGGACTTCTAGTGTTTGCAGCTCTTTAGTAGGTTGATAGTCCTATTTTGCTTTGCTTTGGATCTCCTTTATCATGTTAATTTCCTGATTGGAAATAGTACTCTTTCATTCTTTCCTTTCTTCCAGCATTTCTCAGCATTTCCTTTCATACATCATAGTTTAGACCATCTTTATGCAAAACTATGTTTTCTTAGGATGCACTCATTTCATTTGCTGCTTGATTTACTTGGTTGACTGTTAGTTTATATGCAGCAGATATCTTCTAGTAGTAGGCTAGCTTACCAGCAATCACACCCTCCATCTGAGCCATGCCCTACAGGTCTCCCAAACCTCACCTCAATACTGCCCTAGTTTCCTTCATTTTTCATAGAACTTCTTCCTCTCTCCTTGAGCAAACCCAATCATCTTTCTCTCTCCTAGTGGTTCACGCTAGACCTTAGGTGCCCTAACACCTCATCCCAACCTTCATCCACATTTTCCACCCACTCTCACACCCTCAAAACAACGAAAATTTCTCTCGGCCTCCTCCCGTAGGCCTCCTATAGTTTTCCTGTTTTCCTCCTATAGTTTTTCCCGTAGGCTTTCTTTTGAAGGCTGAGTGTGGGAAAATCCTCCAGAAGGCCACCTAAGACCTCCTAGGACCCATCCATGCCATCCTACATCCTCCCAAGCTCTAAAACCGCCCTCTAATGCCACTTGTTTACTGCCACACTCATACACAATAAATTAGATACATGATTAAATTCACATAAAAACACATAAAAATCCGAAAATATGTTTTTCCACTTATTTACTTCTAGAAATAGCATGGTTATATTTTTTTTACTTCCTTGAGTAGGTAATGGCATTTATTTCATGGTTTTCATAGTTTTTTTGGCAGAAATAGAATTGGCTTGTTAATTAGGCTTTACTAGCTTTTGCTTTACATTCCAGTCTTTCTCCTTTCTGCAGTTAGAATAGCATCTGTAGAGTAATATTTCTTTCCTTTCATCACACATAGAACTTCTTCAAGAATCTATAGAAGTTGGCTTGAGCTCCTAGTGATCTTGCATCGGCTGACCAAGTGCCAACCTGCAGTGAGAACTAGTACTTGTTCATACAACACCGACGCTTGCTTCTAGTTGCACCATTGCTTGCTTCATCACCATGTCAATGAGGTCTTTCTACTTGAATGTGAATTTCACCAAGATATTGATCATGACCTTGTCTTCATTAAAGAACAAGACCATGACTGCAACTTCACCGAGATCTTGACTGTGTCTAGAATGCCAAAAATGTATAACTGTGAGGTCACAATCATGCCAAGATTGTGACTATGTTTAGAAAGCAATGCTAAGAATGCATCACTTAGAGTTCCTTGCATCAAGATCTTTACCTTCAATTATGCCGAGACTATTTGTGCTACTGTAGGATACCTAAGATCTTCTTCACCACCAAAAGCAATAACTATGTTTCCTTCATTGAGATGTGAACCACCAAGGAGAAGAAGTTTATTATCTTTCTCACTGTAATTTTCCATGAGAGTTGTAGAGGTGTCTATTGTACCCACCCGAGTTTATTGAACTTGTGGATAGACCTCTGAAAAAGTTATTCTAAATTGTCTTCCTACACCTCTTGTACCCATCCGAAGTTGCAGACATAAATCCGAGCTCTGCATTTTCTGTGGTGATCCCATTGGGGTATTTATAGTGGTCACATATCCCTAAATGATCTGACATACAGTGTGAAACATTGTGTCTATTTATTGAGCCGACATGATATATATATATATATATATATATATATATATATATATATAGATATATAGATATATATATATTTGAGGCCGACATGACTGTACTCCTTATTGTTTTGCTTGTTGTCTTCTTCATGAGGATTTTGTTGGTCTTGGAGGGCCAATCTAGTCAGTAGGTAGACTTATATACATTACAAATATGCTCAAGAAGAGCTCTTTGACTCTTTGACTTTATTAGACCTATGAAATGAGAAAGAAACTCATTCTTATAATTCACAAATAATATTTCTTTTTTTTTACGAGTGCAAAGATCAAAATTACATTTGTAAATACCGAACCTAGTTACACTTTCTTCAACAAATGTCAGATTTGGGAATAGAGCAAGTTAGGAAATTATAAAGGAAGGGTGAGGTTATCAGGATTATTAATAGAAGAATAGAACATAATATTTCTAATTACCTCATCAAGAGACCGATTCTTACAACAAAATTTTATACAAGAATTGTATTTATTACCTCTACCATTTAATACCTCAAGGCTATCTTTACCTGTCGTATTTATATTTTCAATACTCATGTTTTGAAGTTCTAAACATTCTCAATATATTTACTTGTTCAGAGAGAAAATTCAACCAACTATGTAATTATAAACTACTAAATCTTCATGGTTTATTGAGTTTTGCCTCATGTTTATTTCCATCTGAATTAATATTTTTAGATTGTTGAAAGTCACTGACGTAAAATGATTAACAAACTTGTTTTTGATATAGAGTGAAACTCATGTGCTTATTTCTACATCGTCAATAACACCGACCACCATTGCACCTATTTATACAACACTATTAACACCAACCACCAAACAAAGGTTCTTACACAAGAGGATCCAAGTATCTATTCATTTTTGCTCTATACTTGTCACTTTAAATAATATATTTGAATCTTTGTTACTCAAGCCTGCACCTTAACTAGTGTCAAAGATCCAAGCATCTCCTTTTAAAATGGAACAAATGAGTTGTTATAATTATAAGGTTTCTTGTTCTATTTCCTCTCGAGACACTGACTATCCATATACCCAAGAATGAAATTTCTAAGAAATATATAGATACTCTTTACATTTTCATGACTACTTACTAACACTTTCTTATCACAACCTAGTTTGTTTCTTACTTTAGGGCCTAGTAACAAACCTTTTGGATATCATTGATTTGTTTTTGATTACCTAGTTTAGTGTCTATTATTAGGCCTTCCAAGGTTTTATTTTACTAACCGCATTTGCATTCATCCTTAGATATCAATTTTTCCATGACCCATCCCCCAAAACTATCAAAAGGTCATCTTGATCTGTCAAATCCAATATAATGGTATATTTTAAACCCATTCCTTCATATTTTTTCTTGCAACAAGTTGTATTTTAGGTCTCCCTATTTTTACAGTGAAAATTAGATGCAAGTCTAATTCTGATAATCTTTCAAGAACATACCCTGGTGAAGTTAAAACCCTTTCAAGACCCCATTATCTTAGCCACTCTTAGAACCTTGTATTTTTATCATAGTAAAATTTATCACTTGCTAAGGGAACTTCCTAGTCAAGTTTTGATTCTCTAACAATTACCCATGGAATGTTCCAATTTGTAAGCTAAAAAAAAAAAAACACTTCACTTACATTGAGATCTTTCATTTTAACATGGCAAGGGCACTTCTTAGCTGATGTTCGATTCTCTAACAATTACTCAAGAAATGTTCCAATTTGTAAGCTAAGAAATAAAAAAACACTTCACTTATATTGGGATTTTTCATTTTAAGTCTATCTTCATTACATTTGTAAAGAATTATATGTCATCTTCATTGGCAAGAACTACAATATAATGAACTGACTGGCATTTTCTTGTGTTGCAGGTTATGGATGATCAAATTAATATCCAAGAAAACAAGGAGGAAATAGTAGAGAACCTTGATATAATTGAAAAAGAGGGATCCCTCCTTTTTGAACAGAACAAATATTCCCTCGCAAGTTTGAGGACCTCATTGAGGTCGATTTTTCTAATGTCATGCTTAATTGATACCTTCTCATATGTCAGGAAAACTTTAAATATGAATTAATATGTTCTTGAAACAAATCAGATTCAGATTTTAAAGATGTAAAAGATAAAACAAATGTCCATGCCTTCGTGTGATTGTAACTTGATTCTGTTGTGGGTAGGTTACAGGAAATATGATTGGAAAAAGGATGGAGAGATCATGCAAAGCATGTCTTTGACATGATTCATTTGTTGTTAGAGATTCTTCAGACACCTGAGCCATCGACTTTGGAAATGTTTCTAGTAGGGATTCCTATGGTTTTTAATGTTGTGGTTCTTTCATCTCATGGTTATTTTGGGAAAGAAAATGTTTTAGGAATTCTGAACAAGACATTGGTGGGAAGGTAAACAATTTTTTTATAATTACAATGTCCATTCCATGATATCCTCTCCTTATTGTTTGATTATATTTTGAACGTTTCTTTTTATTTTGTTGTCTTTTAACTAGGAAATTGAAAATACTTTGTATCATGTCCATTTAAACAATAACCAAAGCTTGAAGTTGAAATTAGTATTACATGATATTGATTGAAATCCTTATAGCTATTTTGTGTTAAAATATTTTCATGACTCATAAAAGTTTATTTTCATGTTGTTGTTTGAGCACATTTTGTTTATATACTTGACCAAGTTCATGCATTAGAAAATGAAATGTTGTGAATAAAATGACAAGGATTAAACATCACACCTCAGATTATTTGTTTTCATATCTTATCTACAACTTGAGCTTTTTAGCATGTAACCTAGTTGGCATGATTGTGTGTAAGCTTTCCATGAAGGTTGAATACTAAGTTACTAAGGTGTTATTTTATAAGGTGACATTTTATTTTCTTTATTTATACAAGCCATCTTGCCACATTATAGTGGCTACTATTGCCCAACTAAAGAAAAATTGTTTGGGTTTCTTACTTGTATGGGGCAAAATGACTTTCACATTGTTGATGTTGAGGTATGTCTTATAAACTTATTATAGTCTACTTTAGTTTATATTCTAGTGTTCATTGTATTTCATGTCTTACACTCAATATTGATGGTAAGAAGCAGGAATTGAAGAAAGAGGTTGAGAGAAATAACAATGGAGCAACAAATGAAAAGAGAGAGAGAAGAGAATTAGTCTAGTGATACCATTAGAGTCAATATCCCACATAAGACACACACATAGAGATTGATGTTCAAGTCTTCAGAGTTGGTGAACTCACTTGCAATGCCTTGGCAACACAATGATACTTTTTTGAAGTGATGAAACATCATTTCATGTGTAAATTGTAGTCCAACCAATATTAAGTTGGAAATTCATATTGTAATATTTTGACATTTCATATAATATAATTTGTGGTTGAAATTATTTATAGTTTCATTTGATATTGTTTAGTATTGTAATTAACATGCAACTTTGTGTTTTCATATTAGATGAACATGCACATTGTATGGCATTTGTTAAATTTAGTCGCAAAATCATATAAATTAATTTATGTTGATTAATAATGAACACATAAAATCAATGTAAAAATACAAAATTAGTAGTTTATATTGATTAATGATGAATATAAATAAAATGTATATATGACTAAATTAGTCATTTATAATGATTATTAATGAAAGTAAATGAAATGAATATAAACCACTAAATTAGTTGTTTATATAATGAATATGAAACTACCAAAAGAAGATAAATGACTACTAAAAATGATAAATTTGTGATTGCAAATGATGACTAAATTTTGCATATATACTACTATTAGTAGCTAATTTATAGTATCTTATAACACAACCAGCATTTTGGTCATATTTCTCTGGTCATTAATTGGTTTCAAACGATGACTAAAATTTGCACATATATGACTATTAGTAGCTAATTTACAGTATCTTATAACACAACCAGCATTTTGGTCATATTTCTTTTGTCATTAATTGGTTTTATCAAGTAATCATATAGTAATGTATTTTCTTGTATATTTGGTCATTAATTGTGACAATTAATGAATAATTCGATGACTAAATTAATGACCAAATTTATGACTAAATATACTACTAGATGATAAAATTGAGACAACAAATTAATGACTAAGTTAAAAATGACTAAAATTTGGTCGCGTTATAAGATACTGTAAATTAGCTACTATTGTTCACAGACTGTAAAATGGTCATTTAGATGCAGATTTTAGCCGTTTTTTTTAGTAATATATTATCCATTTTGTACTAATGTATACTAGCTTGATATTAATATAAACTTAAATTAATATTGTAAACCTAAACCCAATATTATTAATGCAACATTATTATATATTACCAATAATATTAATATTTCAATATTTTTCTTAAAAAAATAATAATAATAATCAATATTAGTGTTATATAATTGTTACTAATGTTATATAAGTGTTAATATTAATATTAGTAAGATTTATTGTTAAAATATTATTAATAATAATCAATAATATTATTATTAACTATTACTATACTAATATAATGAAGTGTTCTCATTTTATTATTCAACCTAAACCTAATATTACAAAAGTAAACCTAATATCAAGCCCAATTATTAAGCTTAATATTTAAACTTAAAACCTAATATTTAAACTTAAAATCTTATACTACCAGCCTAGATCCATCTTAACTTCGGATCTACCAAGCGCAAAGGGGGATCAAATAACTTCAGATGCAAACCTCCTTTAGAGTGAAAAGGGATTTGATCCCTCTAGGTGCTTGATAGATTTGAAGTTAAGATGAATCTACGCTGGTATAATATATGCGTAGTTAACATTGAAATATTTTATTTATAATTCACATTCTCCACATTAAAATGTTAAAACATTAATTATTTTTATTATATTGAGCATTGAAAGAATCACAAATATCTCTCATACATTGAATTAGAAAGAAACTATTGATGGAATGAGAATTCGCTCTCTTCTCTCTCTCTCTCTCTCTCTCTCTCTCTCTTTATTATATATATATATATATATAATATATTATATATATATATATATATATGTTAAAAAAATTACTCAATCTGCGTATTGAAATATTTATTTATAACCTACATTAAACTTTTCTTTGTTATTAATATTTTTAAAATCTTATATATCAACTCCATATTAGAAATAAAATAAATTACACATCTCCCTAGTTATAAAGAGTGAAAATATAAGAAAAAAAGTAATTTAAATTAATTTATTTTTCTCTATATAAAATAGATATAAAATTGTGTTATTTAATATTGACATTGAAATATTTTACTTAGGGTTTACAATAAAAAAAAATTTGTTATTGATATATTTTTGTTTTAAATATGACATGTAAACTAAATGAAGAATGAATTATACATCATGCAATACCAATAATACTATTTCCTATCATCTTCATATTCAGTAGTGTTGAGAAGTGCAACACAAAAGTCTCAATTTGACTTTGCCTTGGTCAAATTGAGAAAATTTGAATTTCCACATCAAGAGATAACTTGAATGTAATTAACTTGCGTGACATGGCTCTTGTCACTCAGTTAACTCAGTAAATTCAAGTTACAAGGCTTAAATTTTAGTTACGCATATGCAATTGCTAAATTTTAGTAATCTAGTTCAATTATATCTAGTTGAGCTTAGTTAAACTAGTTCTAGCAGTTGGAGGAACTAGTGGAAGGTCAATTGTGCAATGGGACAAAAGTCAATAACTCGGATATCATCTAGTTAACTTATAAATCAACCCAAAATAACTAGTGCATGCATAGAATTCAAGTTCCACACTTGTGGTGGAGATTCCAAGGAAGTGTAACATCAGTTGTAGACAAGTCTTGAGTGTACAGGTGTTGCATGTAATCAGCTGATCAACCTTGGGAATTGTACAATCAATTAGAGAAAAATTCCTAAATAATAGGGGTTCAATTCCTCAAGATTTGTGCAAGGAAATAGGGGCTCAATGTAACACCCTCCTCACACATCTACCCAAGTAACCGGCCAACCGGGGTAAACATATTACGAGTGGCTACTATGATCAGATTCAACCTCCTATGTGACCTTAAGGAAGTGGAATTGACAAAAACACAACATATAGACCCTCCACAGTAGCTACAGGACTCCCAGGAACCATCCCAACAACTCAAGTAGCTAGCCCCAGGGTCCCACTTAAGTTTTAGACCACTTGATCCTTGGACACTCCCATGAAATGGTCCTGGCAGCATTAAGGAGGCTTTGGACACTCTCATGCTAGCATCTAGGGACTATTTTTCCTAGTGTTGTGCTAACATCCCTAGGGTCTGAGCCACTTTTTCAGGCCAAGAGCCCAGGTCACTACCCAGAATTGAATGATACCCTCAAAACATAAAGATAACAGGGAAACAATACTTCAAATGTAAATACTTGAACAAGCCCTTAATCAGACCCTACTAGCCATGACAGTCATTTCATCAAACATATCACGAATATGTAATCTATAGGTGTAAACAATAGATTTAAGTATAGGGGTCTCATACTTATCTTAGAATCACTATGAGGCATTGTTCCCTTATATCATTTTTTGCATTATCATCTATTAGGTAATATATACATTTTTCATTCATTTACAAGTAAAAACATGGTGAGGGTCATACACAGCCACTTTCATAAAACATATACATAACTAGCATAATAGCAACAAAAATACCAAGGAAACCACAACCATATCATCCACATATAAACCAGTACAATACTCATGGAAATATGGGGAGAAATAACCTCATATTGATGATGCAAAATCCAAACTCGAGATGAGACTACCACGTTCCACCCAACCATAGAATGAATGAGCCAAATCTCTCTTCATCCATTCACCCCCATGCCATATTCGAAGCATGAATGCAGGACTCAAACCAAAAGAACCAACCAGGGAATCCTAAGGCTAAACTACCTGACCCTCATCAATAGAAACCAGACTTTACTGTAATCCATCCTCGATCACTATCCCAACATAATAAACATGTAATAACATGATTTACCATGATCCCCACTTTATCAATAGGCCAAACAAGCATGGATGCCACTGGATTTCTCCACTGACACCATGAGGAATTTTCATGTCTCCTAGTATCTCAAGATTTACCACAATCCACACTGGATCACTAGGCCTTAAACAAAGACCCAATCTCCAAGATTTACCGCATATCCCAACCCAGGATTACTAGGCCCAATAGAGAGAAATCTAGCTCTTGGCTTTATCATATATCTTGAGATTCATTGGCAAGGATTCCTAGGCCCACCAAGGCAACACAATCGGCTTTAACTCAACCCACAATTTGGCTCATAGGTTACTAGGCCAGTGGCTTTACGGTGATCCACTATTTTGTTCAAGGGACACTAGGCCATGTGCTCTATCATTTGGAGATCCACCTCACTCAACTTAGAATCCATCTCAACCAAAACATGAGAACCCCATCACACGAAGGCTATCCGAAAATGGCAAGGCTAGGGTGAAAACATTGTCACGCCTAGAAAAACCCATGCCATAATAGCAAAAGGACCACATGCAATACCATGCATGCCAAATCTAGCAAGGAAAATACACATGAAAATAGATACCTACAAAGAATATTGTTGTAGCTACTTGATCTTGCTCTTCCGTTATTGCTTTTTCCTTCCTCTTGCATTGTTTTCCTTTCTTGATCCAATGCCAAAGTGCTCCAAGAAAATTCTATGTGTCCAAGAGTGAGAGAGAGAGAAAGAATAATGAGAGAGCTCCAAAACTAAGCGGACAAAAAGTTACAAACTGATCCTCAAAAACCTTTTTATCAATGAGGCCTCTATTTTCTTCGTTTTCCATTATTTTCCTTCAACTTCCTCCTCACATGCAACCTATGGCCTTTCACCTTCCTTTTTTCCTAATTTCCATTATTTTCATAAATAAATGTGCCAAAATGTCATTTCGCCTTTCCAAAGCCTTAGTCATTTCCTTTTCCAATTTCCTTAGCCATAATAAACCAAATGAATGCCCACTAAGATGTTTTGCCCAACATTCATCTTAGAATAAGTGCCCCATTAACCGTGGTTACTATTTTGCCTTTATTAGCTTTTATCACATGGAATTTTCACCAGGGTTGTTACAAAACCATCCCCCTTATGGGACACCATCCTTGGTGTTAAACCACACCTATACCTCAACAAAACCACTAAAACACAAACATATTGCCCATGGAGCTTTATAACATAGCTCGATGTAGTATTTACAATGATGGCCCTGCTGAAAAGTAAATGAACATGACAACATGACAACTATAATGACATGACACCCATATCGCTTATTGAAGCTTTATAACATAGCTCATGGAGGTATTTACATCCATATACATATATACATATACCAAAACATATACCAAAGCACCATACCAAAACTTCTTTTCCTCAACTGGAAAACAATGAAGGATACATAGCCTACATCTGATCTTCCATTTCCCATGTAGCCTCCCTAGAACAAAATTGCCTCCACTGCACTTTAACTTGCTAAATTTCCTAGTTCCAGAGCATGAGCACCTTTTTCTGCAATAGAAATTGAGGCTTTGGCTAAATTCTCCATCTGGATCCACCTGTAATAAAAACCAGTCAATCACATGATCAAAATATTTGACATACTTCTTAAGAAATGACACATGGAAAACATCAAGGAATTTCACTGTCGAAGGAAGTGCAAGTCAATAGGCTATTGGTCTGATCCTCTCAATAATACTGAAGGGTCCACAAAATCGTGGTGCCAGCTTGATACATGATCCAACCAGCTCATAAAATAAAAGAAGAGATAGATCAACCACTTCAAAATTAGCCTCTTCGAGGGGTCAACCTCCTTTACATTTCACAAATGAACAATTCTTGGATGATACAAATGAAAATACCTCCTTTCTATATATAGGAGTCTAAGGGGTCACAATATAGTAAGATCCTACATAAAAATATAATATTGTAAGGGCACAACTATAACAATAGTTGGATTCTATGAGGCACCATAATAACAATATGGGGACTACATGGGCACAACAATACAATAAGGGGGTTTCACTAATAACAATAAGGGGCTACATTAGTAGTATAGGGACCTAACATGCCCCTCTCCTTCAAAAAAGTGTTGTCCTCAATGCTTGATTAGTTCTAGATGCTGCAGTATAAAATTATCATCCTCCCATGTGGAATCTTCAGCAGGTAAGTTCTTCCACTTGATGAGATACTTTGAAATTGATCAATTTCATAGTTGTCGGGTTCTCATTTCCATGACTACTTCAGGTTCCAATATTATTTTTCCTTCCTTGTCAAGTTCCAATAATATTGTTTGAACTCGGAGCTTGTCACCTATAACCTTCCTTAAGCATGAAACATGGAGAACTGGGTGCACTCGTGATGATGCAGGAAGCTCCAATTTGTATGCCATAGTACCAATATTTTGCAACACCTTGTAAGGACCATAGTACTTTGGTGACAATTTGTTATCCTTCTTAGCTTGCTTGAGGGACATTTTTTTGTATGGTTGTAGCTATAAAAATACCTAGTCGCCTACATAAAAACTTCTTTCACTGAGATGTCGATCTGCCTGTTGTTTCATTCGATTATGCGCCAAAGTGAGGTTATCCTTTAAGAGTTGGAGAACTTATTTTTGATGCTCGATGCGATCTTCCACTGCTTGAACCTTAGGATGATTGTC
Organism: Pinus taeda; assembly: GCA_000404065.3. NCBI lineage: Eukaryota > Viridiplantae > Streptophyta > Pinopsida > Pinales > Pinaceae > Pinus > Pinus taeda. The sequence continues at coordinate 8,387 of APFE031707564.1, read as the reverse complement.
CAAGATTTTTTGGATATATGTAGAAATAGATGATTTCACTGTTTGAACCTCTAGTGAACATAATTGTGCAATTACGTTTCGTTGTTCTTTCTTTAGAAGCTTTGTCATGCCACTATAGTTGACTATCTTTCCTAGTTTCCCTGCGACACCAATTAATTCAATTTCCTTTCCTTCCCAAATAAATTTCAAGAAAAATTATTTAAACTTAAATGTTATTGTACCCAAAGATTGTAACCATTGGACTGCTAGTACAACATCAACACCACCCATTGGAATGGAAATAAATGGAACGTTCAATCCATATTCTCCCATGTATAGCTTGACATTACAACATTTTCTAGAGAAATTTATGGTTCCTCCATTTGCAACCATCACTTGACACTCTGGTGTTGGATGTTGGAATAAATTCAATTCCTTGGCTATCTTACAATGAATAAAATGATGGGTACTACCCGAATCAATTAACACTATGACCTTTTTCTTCTTGATATGTCCTTCTATATTGAGAGTTTGAGGAGTTTTAATTCTTGTCAATGCAGTACAAGCTATGGTGAGATTAATTTCTTCTTTCTCTAAGGTTGGTTCCTAGTGTATATCTTCTTCTTTTGACATTTCTTGATCCTTTTCTTCCTCCTCTTCATGTTATGAAACCAGCTCACAAAAAGATAGAAAATATAGATGAATGCCTTAGAAATAAACCTCTTCAAGGGGGAAACCTCCTTTACATTACACAAATGAACAATTCTTAGATGATACAAATGACAAGACCTCCTTTTTATATATAGGAGTCTAAGGGTTCATAATATAATCAGAGCCAATATAACAATAATAATGTAAGGGCACAATAATAACAATACTAGGCTTCTATGGGGCACAATATTAACAATATGAGGACTACATTGATGCAAAAATATAATAAGGAGGTTGTACTAATAACAATAAGGGGTTACACTAGTAGTATAGGGGCCTAACATGCCCCTCTCCTTCAAAAAGTGTTGTCCTCAATGCTTGAGTAGTTCTTGATGCTTCTATATAAAATTGTTGTCCTCCCATGTGGAATCTTCAGCAGGTAAGTTCTTCCACTTGATGAGATACTTTAAAATTGATCAATTTCGTAGCTGTCAGGTTCTTGTTTTTGTGACTGCTATGGGTTCCAATATGATTTTTCCTTCCTCTTCAAGTTCTGGCAATATTGTTTGAGTTGGGATCTTCTACAACTTTTGAATGAGTAACCACACTTCTTTGTCCTTCTTCCATTCATCCCTTTCTTTGTTTATCCAATCTGGTTGGATAATAGAAATAGCACAAAACAATACTTCCACATCCTCCTCCTTTCTTAAGAGTACATCTGCAACAAAATTTTTCTTCCCTTTTCCATAGATGATGTCAAAGTCATAACCCAACATATTTGTGACCCATTTTTTCTATTCTTCTAAAGATAATATTTGTTCTAAAAAGTATTTAAGACTATCATGATCCATTTTTACCTTGAAGTGTCTTCCC
>APFE031707554.1:17134-84491 GCA_000404065.3 Pinus taeda | reverse complement strand
TAATTATCCCTATTTATCATTGATATTCTTCTTGCCTAGGTTTCTAAAGAGCGGCAAAGCTAATTAACCAAGGGTTATTAGAGGGGTAAGTTATTATGCTGGATGACCAAAACTCTCTAAGTATTGTAGTGCAGAGCAAGTCTGAACTTTTATTGTAATTGGACTTTTTGGCAGATGAATAAAGCAATGTTATGAGAATTTTAACTTAGCATCTGTGTTTAGGGGAATCTTGTGAGAGGGACAGGGCCCACCTTCTTCACAAGATTCACCCATTTCTTTCCTGTTAAGTGTGTGTGTGATTTCTGTACATTTTTAGCCTTGCTTCTGATATTTCCTTTTTGCTGATACTCTGTTTCCTTAATCGATTGGCACTGTGAGAAGTGTGTCACCAGTGATTAGGATTTTTCAGTGTGTATTGGCAAACTGGTCACAGAGGTAGGTGTTGAACATCCTTATTCTGAGGACAGGGTTCTGGTCCTCTGTTACAAATGACCATTATTTCTTTCTGCAGAATTGTTACCATTAATTAATTTCCTTTCATCTCTGCAATAGTTTATAACTGTTGTAACACAGGGTAAGGGTTTGATAGGAAATAGAACTGTTTATACTACAGCCTTTAATGCTTTTAGAATTAAGTGCATATAGTACGAGGTCACCTTTGAAACAAAAGGACTTTCCCGGGTTGACAATTTAATGTGGTACTCGACTGTTTAATCAATAAACAATTCAAGCAGCCAATATAGGGCCGATGTCGTTAAGACCTGAGGCATAGACAGGGCCAAGTGTGGTGTCTGCATTATGGTGTACAATCTGTTAGATAGGAGGAAAACACAATGTAGACAATTGTCATCTGTTGTAGAAGTATACGCAGATGTCCCAGCAGTTGTTTTGTAATTTATGTAGGTCGATAGGCCATGATGAACGCACCTGCCGAAGATATGAACTAATGATGGATCAGACTGTTGCCTACAAGGTGCATACTGAAACATGAGCCCTTGACCCAAATGCAAGGCTGGTGCATGCTGGATTTCAGGGGCACATTCGAGGTCGAGGCGGAAGGGGACCAGGAAGGGGTCGCGGACAACTAATTTGTTACAATTGCGGAGGGCCAAGGCACTATGCCCGTGATTGTACAAACTCGACAAGAACATCATGTCAGTACTATACTCAATTTGATCATGAGGTAGAAGACTGCCCTTCACTGATAGTGAGGATGTGCGAAAAGGGGGTATTCTAGCCCCCTCCAACTTAGAATTTGCAAATGATGAGGTCTGAGCAGCACGAAGAAGACCCAAATGTAAACATGATGCTCAGGAGTGGTATAACCATGGGAGAGGATAAAGGGAAGCAGCCAGAAGAAAGTGAGTGGGTTTGCAAGGCTCCTACAAAGGAACCTGAATTTGATTTAAAATGCACGAAGGAGACATTCATGGAATCTAAGAAGAGCTTCATGGAGGTCTCCACTTCAAGTAGTAAGGATCAACTAGAACCAGGGATGGATCCTTTAATTCTAACTACCTTTCTGGAGACATGCATGAAACTGTTGCACAATAGCAAGGCATTCAAAGGACTATAGGAACTTATCATTAGGTGCACAGGGTTAGGAGAGCCACGCGTGGTCTGGAAACTTGGAAAGCACGCATTGCGCGCAGGAAGAGAAATGAGGTTGATTGCGCAAATTAGCGAGTATGAAATGGATTAGGTAATCCTGGATCTGGGTTCGGATGCAAATGTAATACCAAAGCAAACATGGGAATGCATGGGTAGACCCACGTTACAATGGTCTCCTATTCAGTTACGAATGGTGAACCAACAAAAGATTTTGCCCATGGGAAGATTGCAAGGGGTAACAGTCGATATTGAAGGTGCGAGTGCGCAGGCAGATTTTGAAGTGATAGAGATTGTCTATGGTAGTAATCCCTATCCCACACTACTAGGAATAGACTGGGCCATCAATATGAATGAAGTCATAAATTTGAAGAAGTGCAAAATGATCTTTGAGAAAATGTTGCTACGCATAGTAGTACCGCTAGATCCAGCCGAAGGAGCACAATACACTGAACCGGTGCGCGATAATGATAGTGATGACAATCTTGATTGTATTTACAAGATAACCATGTGAGAAGAGGATTGGGTGAATCTGACTACAGATGGAAAGATTTCGTGGGAGTGAAAATGCTCCTACACTTTGGATTCAGATGAAGAGATAGAGTGATGGCATAATTGGCTGCACAAAGTAACAACACTTAATTACAACATGATGATTAGATCACTGCATTGCGTGACAACAAAGGCAAGGGAGATGCCGACATATGATGGATTTCCAGTGATGGATGAATTTCTGAGCAAATTTGAAAGCACAGTACCAAAGTAGTAGTGGTTTGATGCGCTGAAGTGGGCACTGTGCGGAACACCCGCACGATGGTGGGGTACGCATCAAGGAAATTTTGAGGACTTGCGCAGCTGCAAAAGAATGATGTGCCTATGATTTGGGAAACCATAAATATGACTAATAGAAAAATTTGACAGATGAGATGATTCATGGACGCACCTTGTGAAATGGACCAAGGTCTACAGGGAAGAGCCACAGCCTGAATGGGTACATTTATTCTACCATACCATGGATTTCATACCCATGAATTGGTACAGTGAGATGGAGCTTTGCCATGGTACAGGCGAATGGGATGTCTTGCACAAGGGACTTTTGTTAACGTTCACATTTGAAGATTGTTGGTCGGATACTGTTGACGATGTGCTACAAGCAGTAAAAGCCACTATCTTCAAAATACCACAGGAGCCAATGGGAGTACTTCAACCAGAATGGGTGACACAGTTAAACAATGTAGTGGAGTGCTATAATGTAAATGTCGAAGAGGATGATGAGGACCCACGAAACATTAAAATTTCAAAAATGGAAGGCTCTCATGAGATTCATGGACCATCACTTGAAGACACCAACATCACCGCACCAATAAAAATGAAGCAGGTCAACATTGGAATGGAGACAGAGCCAAAGTACGCAATGCTTGGGGACTATTGGGATGATGCCATAGTCAATAAGGTCGCTGAGTTACTCTGTGAATAGCAAGACTTGTTCCCGACCAAAATTACAGATCTAAAAGGGATCATTGGTGATTTAGGGATGATGAAGAACACCCTGAAACTCGACGCAAAACCAGTTAAGCAGTGGCCTTACCACTTGAATCTAAAGTACAAAGAAAAGGTTTGCGAGGAATTAGACAAAATTCTCACAGCCGGAATTATTGAACCAGTGGAAGAATGCGACTGGGTGAGTCCTATGGTTGTACAGGAGGAAAAATAGAAGTGTGAAATAAGAATATGCATAGACCTCAGGAAGCTGAATGATGCCTGTGTACATGATCAATTCCCAACACCATTCATAGATAAAGTACTGGAGAATGTTGGTGGTCAGGAAGCATACTCATTCATGGATGGGTTCTCAAGGTACCATCAAATCAAGATCATGCCTGAAGATAGGAGAAAAATGACCTTCGCAATAGAATGGGGCTGCTTTCAGTACACCGTTATGCCGTTTGAACTGAAGAATGTGCCAGCGATATTTTCATGCATCGTGGTAGCCACGTTCAAATAATACATCCACAAGTTTTTGGAGCTATATCTAGATGATTGGACTGTCTTTGGATTAGTTAATAATCATGTAATGAGCTTATGCTTGATTCTTCATACTTGTTGCCAACACCAAATTGCGTTGAACCTTAAGAAGTGCACATTCCTCATCCCCTTTGGAAATCTGCTGGGACATGTGTTTTGCAAACAAGTATTGATGGTGGACCCTGCAAAGATTGTCGTTATCCTAAATTTGGAATCACTGTGAAGTGTTAAACAACTGCGCACTACCTTGGGAAACACTGGATACTATAGGAAGTTCATCAAAAGTTATGCCCAAATAACCGCACCGATGGAAAAGATATTGAAAAAATATGTTACATATTGTTGGAATGATGATTGCATGAAGAGTTTGGATATCCTAAAAGGGAAATTGGCCTCTACTCCAATCTTGGTCTTTCCAAAATGGAATGTGGAATTTCATGCACATGTGGATGCATCGTGTCTCGCGTTGGGAGTCGTACTCACATAGGAGGGCACAGAGGGTGTGGATCACCCAATCACAGTTGCGAGTCGAAGATTGTCCAAAGCAAAAAATAAGTACTCTACCACCAAACATGAGGCGTTGGAAATGGTGTATGCGCTTCAAAAATACCGACAGTATTTACTTGGAGGACATTTCAAGATGTATACCGACCATTCTGCGTTGAAATACATATGGCTTTTACTATTTTAAGAATATGATTTTGAGGTCATAGTCAAGCCAGGATGCTTAAATGTAGAACCAAACCACTTGTAACGAATTGATATGGGCAAGGAACCAACAAATTTGGAGGAGGGACTACTTGATGCACAACTCTTTGCGGTGCGCGTCGTGGACGAACACTTCGAAGATATAATCCATTTTCTAACAACAGGGACTACACCGAAGGAATAATCAGTCCAACAGAAGAAGGAATTGGTGGTGCACGTGGTAGACTTTTCTGTCATCGTAGGGCACCTCTACAAGATGGAAAACAATGATATATTGTGAAGATACGTACCTTAATTTGAATGAGGTCAAATCCTCACAGAAGCACATGGGGGAGCTACAAGAGGATACTATGCAAGACATGCAACCACATAGAAGATTTTTTGGCTTGTAAGGGCCTGACCTAGGTTCAGAGGTGATTTAGCCAAGAAAATCTTTGTACTACTGGCCTTTTCAGCAATATTTTGTGGAGTGACGACTGAGGACTCACCCGAAGTAGTATGGGAGGGTGTTAGAACTAGGTTTTTGCACCCTGGGGATGTTTGATGAGCTTTTGGAGGTCCGCAGTTTGACCCTTCGTGCATGTCGCTATGCACACTTGCTATCCCTTCGCAACCTATGATGCTACTTCTGTGCAGCCCTACTTGAGGCGCAACCCTTATAATACCCAAGTCCCCTACTATTTGATCCGTTATTACCCGATTACTTAACTGATCGATGTAAGACTAATGATTATTATAACATATTCAACAATCATATCAGTGCGCGCAATAAATAAAAGAATATAAATGTAAAGAAGGCAATGCGCAAGAAGATACACAGAAATAGGAATCAACGTCTCTTTATTATTCTTCGATCAAGGTTACAGACTCAAAACTTCCCTCTGCACTTAGCTCCAGGGGTTTGTACACTCAACTACAGACTCTACTAGGCCTTTGCACACTCAGTTGTAGGGCCTCTTCCTACTACCACAACCCAATCCACTTGGACTCCTACTCTATGCTTGAACCATTCGTATTATTCTCTTTTTTCCGCTATCTTTACAACTTAGAGCCCCGCTCTATTTATACAATCCCATGGTACGTGAACCATGGGTAGGCCGACATGACATTACATTAGATTTCAATATTTTAGTGCGGACAACCCTATGACTTAACCTATAGTTCTCGCTTCGTGCTCGCATTTCACGAAGTTTTACAAAACCTTTGAACAAAACTTGGGCTTTAAGCCCCAAAACATGTTCTGGGGGGATTCCATGCCCAACAGGCCCCCAACACAAACATTGTGACTCATCCCGAGTCACTATGTTGGCGCAGTGACTTTGGCGCAGAGCCCCTCCAACTAGTTCTATACTGCTCAGAGGTCGGCAGCACAGTGTTTTGCAATTTGCTGGACCTGTTGCATGCGCTCTTTTGATGCTTCTTTGTGAGGATATGCTACCTGCCTTAGCACATAGAGTACTCGCATCTATGTGAGCTTGCCCTCAATATCTGCCATAATGGTGAAGGCCTCATCAATCCATGGCTGAATGTGCACTTTGAGAATTGCCTCTTTCTGTCTGGCAGCATCCACCTGCTCTTTCAGCGCCCTTTCTTGTTGCATCTTTGCCAGTCGTTGGGTGAGGATGACTGTCTGCCCAGTTCCCCTTACATTATCATACTACTCCTATAGTTCGTGCACCTCTATTTCCAGGTGCTGTATGTTGGGGTCCTCCTGCAAGGATGTGAGGATGTCAAGGGCTTGGTCCAACATACCGGTACAATCCTGCACTACCCATCCAATTTCTTCTAGTGTTGTTTGAATAGTGCTAACGCATTGCTCTCTAACTTTAGGAGTGGAAGGATGTGCCTTCAGTCGCAACTCAACAATCTGGAGGTTCAACTCTAGCTGCACTCACGTTGTTTCCTCACACATGCTTTGGAATCCACTTGTCAAATAGTAGATCCGCATCTCTATTGGTAGGTCTGTGGTGATGGACAACTATGGGACTCGCCGACATGCTTCATGAACTATCTTCATGATCTTTTGGTTCTGTGACACGAGTTCGTCATGTTGTAGGCTGAGCTGTTCAATGTTGATCTTCTGCTCACTCATCACCTAGATTTCATGACCCTCCCCGGTGCGTAGCTCTGCTGTTATGCCATCCTGTAGCTGGTACAATGTGTCTCACGGAAGGGCAACCAAATTAAGGCCAAGTTCCTTGATCCTACTCACTGCGGCTCTATCATCCTCATTCTCTACTTTTATCACTCCTTCCGGTAGCACTATGGTGTTGGCCATTTTTGCGCATAGAAGCTACTCCATTGCTGATGTGACTGCTACACTGTAGGTGGCTATGGTTCTTTCTTATGGAGGTTGCACCTATAGTTCCTGCAACTGTGCCCTTAGGGCCCCCAACACAATTTGCTGATCCGACATGGATTCATGTAGTGCTTCCTTGGTGACCTCACGAACTGTGTTGTCGATGTTGTAGAGGTCGCCTTCTATTAGCGTGATTGAGTCGATGGCCAATTTGGATGCCTTGACATTTTTTTGTGGACCTGATCTCTTTGTGATGCGCGACCTTTTCAGCTGGGTGGACGTTATGCTTTTCTGATGATATACTTGGAACTCTTCTGTGAGTGCACTGATGGTTTCATTGAGGAAATGTGTTCCACGATCACTCATTAATATTTTTGAATAGCCAAATCGTGTCAACACATGTTCGAACAAAAACTTTGTAGATGCAGCGGCTATGTAGTCCTTGACCAACTATGCTTCCTCCCATCATGTCAGGTACTCCATCGGGGTGATGATGTAGCACACAGCTGTCTTTCCCTAAGGTTTGATCGGGCCCACAAAGTCAGTTGCCCATTTGTTAAACGACTGCAGTGTCATTTGGGGATTTAGTGGCATCTCGTCCCTTCATGATGTTTTTCTTATTCTTTGACATATATCGCAGGCCTTACAATGCACTTTCGAATCCTAGTGCAGGTTTGGCCATCATAACCCTACACGAAGAATCTTCTGTGCAGTCATGCATCCTACATAGTGTCCTCTTGCAGCGCCCCCATGTGCTTCCACAAGGATCTGACCTCGTTCAAATTCAGGTATGTATCTTCGCAATATCTCATCATTTCCCATCTTGTAGAGGTGCCCCACGATGATAGAAAAGTTTTCCACACGCACCACCAATTCCTTTTTTTGTTGGACTGAGTATTCCTTTGGCATAGTCCCTGTTGTTAGAAAATGGATTATATCTTTGAAGTGTCTGTCCGCGACGCACACTGAAAAGACTTGTGCATTACGTGGTCCCTCCTCAATTTTTTTTGGTTCCTCACCCATCTCAATTCATGACAAGTGGTCTGGTCCTGTGTTTAAGCATCCCGGCAACGGAACCATTTGTTGGCTTGTACGGGCCTGACCTAGGTTCATAGGTGATTTAGCCAAGCAAATCCCCGTACTACTAACCCTTTTAGCAACAGTCCGTGGAGCGCAGACTGAGATCTCACCCGAATTAGTATCAAAGGGTGATAGAACTAGGTTTCTGCACTTTGGGGATGTCTGATGAGCTTCTGGAGGTCCAAGGTTTGACCCTTCATGAACATTGCTATGCGCACTTGCTATCCCTTCACAACCTGCGGTGCTGCTTCTGTGCAGGCCTACTCGGGGCGCAACCTGTATAATACCCAATTCCCCTGCTTTTTGATCTATTATTACCCGATTACTTAACTTACTGGAGTAAGACTGATGATTATTATAATATATTCAGTAATCATATTAGTGCACGCAATAAATAAAATAGTATAAATGTAAAGAATGAAATGCACAAGCAGAAACACAGAAATAGGAATTAACTTCTCTTTATTATTCTTCGATCAAGGTTACAGACTCGACACCGCCCTATGCACTCAGCTGCAGGGGTCCGTGCACTCATCTGCAGACTCTACAAGGCCTCTGCGCACTCAACTACAGAGCCTCTTCCTGCTACTATGACTCAATCCACTTAGACTCCTACTCTATGCTCGAAACATTCATATTCTTCTCTTTTTTCTGCTATCTTTACAACTTAGAGCCTTGCTCTATTTATACAATCCCATGGTCTGTGAACCATGGGTAGGCTGACATGACTTTACATTACATTACAATATTTTAGGGTGGACAACCCAATGACTTAACCTATACTTTGCACTCTGCTCCCACAATTTATGGAGTTTTACAAAACCTTTGACCAAAACATGGGCCTTAAGCCCCAAAACATGCTGTGGGAGGATTCCATGCCCAGCAACATGCAAGGGTCATCCCATGCATATTAAAACCCGAGCTAGACCACATCCATACCTTCTTGGGGACCCCCTACTCATCCTTCCTATTATAGACCTCCTCCTTGGTCCTTTTCACCTCAATATCATTCCTAGCCAGCCAACTAGCCAATCATTTCAACCATATGCTCTACCACAACCTCAGTGGAATGCACTGCCCCAGGGGTGGAGGCCCCCATACAAAAATGTTCCAACTTTATTGCCTTCACCACCTACCCAACCACATATTTTATACTCTGCTCCACCTAAACAACCCTAGATGCCTGCCCAACCAAATCTGAACCCAAACAATAGATAGGCACAACAAGTATACAATGGAGAGACATCATATCCATCTTATCTTGTGGAGATTCAGGAAATCAACTTGATATCTGGGAGAGTACTCTCGGACAATCAACCTCTACCTCCACCTAGGGAGGTTGAGGAAGAAAGAGAGGAAAGAGTGCTTAAAGTAAATTGACCACCCTTTCCTAAGAGATTAACACAACCACTACATCCTACCCCAGAAGATACTAAACTTCCGGGAGAAATGAAAAACCTATGTGTCAAAATTCAACTTCTCCAAGCTATTAAAGATGTACCTACTTACAACAAGTTGATTAAGGAGAAGTTCTTCAAGCATCTAGGGAGGTGAAGAAGAGATGCCCCTACTATTAATGTCATTGGACAACTGTCCGACTTAGTGCTAGGGTGGGTAATCTGTCCAAATTATTTGGACCCTTGAAGCCCTATAGTAGATGTGCACATCAATGGCACCATTGTCCCACACACTTTGATCGATCTTGGGGCTGCCATTAATGTGATGACCAAGGACACCATGCTCAAGCTCAACCTCCAAGGTTCAGACCCCTCCAGAGTGACCCCTAAGGGGATTGTGGAGGATGTGATGGTCTCCATTGATTCTTGGGAATACCCTACATATTTCCTAGTTCTCCAGCCTAAGGCTAAGCTTACTGGTTATGCTCTCATCCTTGGGAGTCCCTGATTAGCCACTGCCAATGCTTACATTAGCTGTAGAGTTGGAAATATGACCATCAAGAATGGGCATATGTCCAAGTAGTTAGTCCTATACCCTCCTACTCAACCATCTCTAGAACATGACTTACCTTTGTGGCTGGAAGAGGAGGAGGAAGATGAAGTTTATTCCATCCAACTCTATACTTTAGAAATAACCATGGGAGGGGGACAAGAGGATGAAGATGATTTGATCGAACACATACTCCAAGGTCCAACTCCCAGTACATTATCCTTCGAAGAAGTAGTAAAGAAAACACAAAAAAACCACCAAATTGATCTATTCTTATTCGATTCCAACCTTATCCATGTCAAAACCATAGAATTTGACCAAAGAGAACTTTGAAAAATGTTCCATCTCTTTATTTTCTTCAAGAATAAAAGTTGTGCAACATGATAAAGGAACATCTGGATGCCTTTGCTTGGAGTTACCAAGAAATGAAGGGATTTCACCCCTCGGTGTGTACTCACCATATTTATATCAAGGAAGGTTGCAAGCCAGTTCGACAACCCCAAAGGAGGATGAATCCAGCTCTTAAATATATAGTCAAAGAAGAACTACAAAAACTGCTAGATGCAAGATTCATTTACCTTGTCTCAAATAGTGAGTGGGTCTCTCCTTTGGTGTTGGTTCCAAAGAAAAATGGTAGGTGGAGGATTTGTGTTGATTACAAGGAGTTAAAAAAAGCCACAAAGAAGGGCCATTTCCCTCTACCCTTCATCGACCAAGTGCTATATGGCATAGCAGAGAAAAAGTTTTTCTCTTTCCTAGATGGATTTGATGGGTACAGTAAATCTAGATCAGCCCGGAAGACCAGGATAAAACCACCTTCACTTGTCCTTGGGGTACTTTCACTTATAGGGTCCTTCCTTTTGGCCTATGCAACTCCTCCCAATTATTAGAGATCAATCCTAAGTATCTTTGCCAAGGTAGTCCATGATGTGGTAGAAATATATATGGATGATTTCACACCTTATGGAGGTGATTTCGAGGAGGCTCTATCCAACTTACGTAAGGTTCTGCATAAATGCATTGAAATGAACCTATCTTTCAATCTTGAGAAATGTGATGATCCAGGTGGATGTTGGTGGCCACCCACCTATCCCACTTGGACCCCCACAACTATCTCTTTCAATTTTTTAGTTTCCTTAATTGTAGCACAGTGGAGTGTTTCAGGTCCTAAACTTTCGAAGTTGTTTTGAGGCCCTAAACGATGTTTTCTGGGGAAAACTGGGAGCAACATGGGTCCATGGACTAATTGTGCTCACTCAAAAGTTGTATTCCTTGGATATAAGTTTCTAACAAGGTATTGTGCATGTCAAACAGAGATTGTATGCCGAAGTTATGACCCTGGGAAGTTGATGTACCAATTTACCCAAAATGGGGCCCATAGTTTGGTGCTTCATCTCCTAGGGTTAGGTTTTTGGATGTTTAGGGTTTTCCATTTTTTCTCAACAATAAATAGGCATTTGAGCCTCATTGTAAGATAGTTCAGAGACATGTAGCTGCCACATCTCTTCTCAGAGATAAGCTACCATTGCCCTAGCTAGTTTATTTCCATTTTTTTTTGTAAGCATATTTCAGTATTTTATATTAATGGAATGAAGTATTATTTCTATTGCATGTTTGTATTTATGGTTATTTCTATAATTTATTGTGTTCCTATTTAAATCCAGATTGATGGTATCAGAAGGGTCTGCTTTTTCTCTGTTTTTCTTTGCATGTCCCCAACGAGGTCATAATATAAGGAGTTAGGGCTTGAACTAGTCGAAACCTTGCAACACTAGCCTCGCAAATCCCAATGATCTCCCATGGTGGATGAAAATAAAGACAAGGGGGAAAGATATCCTATCAAAATCTTGCTCGAAGAATCCCTCGAGCCACAAAGGAATACAATGATGGAAAACTTTTCCCATATCCTTCAGCGGCTACCCAGGGGTGACACATCTGCTTCCAACAGCTAAAATGGAAACACCAGACCCTTTAAGGTAAAACGTTAACTTTGAAATCCCCATATCCGAGGGTCAATTAGATGCAGATGCCTTAGATAAATAGTTAAATCTGCTAGATTTTTATTTTTTTGTTCATGATTTTTCCAGCCGAGAAATATCACTTTTTCACTTCTCAAAGCAGTCCCCCAAGTCAAAGACTAGTGGGAAACCTACTGCGAGCAAAAGGATGAAAGTATGGGCTCACTATTTTCAGCCACACCCACTTGGAATTCATTCCAGGATGCCATCGAGGAGAAGTACTACCCTATAAAGAGCTATGAGGACAAATACATAAAGTGGACCATGCTGCGGCAGGGAAGGGTCCAAGATGTGCCGGAGTTCACATATATTTTTCATACCCTTTGCAAAAAGTTGGGTATCAAGGATTCTGAGCTTCATTTGGTACTCAAATACCATATCTTCCTACATAGGTACATCCAGGATGAGATGGAGTTCTTGGACATCTCCTCACTCGACATGGCGTATCGATACGCTGTCAAGATCGAGCAGAAGTTTAAATAAAAGAAGTGAAACTTTGGATCTTCAAATCTGAAGAACAAAGGACAAAGCCAAGGTAGGGTGATCCAATACAACCTGTCGAAGCCACAAGAGAAGAATAACACTGTGAAGTCAAAGAAGGACATGGGAAAGTGGTGTGAGTTCCATAAGAGCCCCACTCATAACACGAGTGTCAGACCAAGTAGTCGCTAGTGGCCGAGTTGAAGGCTTCAGAATCAGATGCATGTTCCAACCTTGAGTTAGAACCCGACAAGGGGAACGACAAAGGGAAGAAAATCATTGATGCATAGCCCAATTCCAATTTTGTCACTGCCAAGTTCCAGAAGGATGAGCCGGGAGATCCAGAGGAGGGGGAGCGTCTTTTCCACTCACGGATGTGGGTGAAGGGTCCATCGTTGCAATTCATTATTGATAGTGGGAGCCGAAAGATCCTCATTTCAAGAAAGGTCATGAAGTGGATGGGACTACCAACCATACCACACCCACAACTATACAACATCAAGTGGCTTCACTAAGGATGAGATCTCCAAAAATCTACCTTGTTGATATAGGATGCATATACATTGATGATTCTGAAGTCCCTACCCATCTCTGAGGGGTAAATGTCCATGCCAATAAATCCAAAAAATCAACCCTTTTGAGATAGGGTGCATATACATTGATTATTATGAAGTCCCTACCCATCTCTGAGGAGTAAATGTCCATGCCATTAAATCCAGAACCCCCCTAGGATGAGATGAGACTTATAGTGCAAGGATTTATGCCAAGTGAAATCCCCCCAAATCGACCATTGACATAAAGAACATGAAAGCTCCATCCTGGCTTCAAGGAATGTAGAAATAAGATGACCTTCTCAGCCTTCCCAAGGGTTTCTTGTAAATAAATGATGTCAATCTACTCTGAATCCAAAAGTCTTTTAAGGGATAAATTTTTAGTGTGGCTAGCCAACCCTCTGCAATTGAATGACATCCACTTCATAAACAAGACCAAGAGAGGGTGTTTGATGCTCTAAGAACACTTTCAAGAGTGGATTGTCTATCCTGGGCCACATCTGCCCCAGCTTGGATGATATATTTTGAACTAAATGATTTTCTCCCCTGAGGGATCTTGGTGGATTTAGGAGGGGAGATAAGAGCAATCCTAGATGGCTCAGGTGGGAGAGACACTAGGGAGTGGAGATTGTAGGAATGTGATTGTCGCGATGACATGGAGGGATCAGGAGAAGTGGAGGTGATAGACAAAATAGGAGTAGAGGGAGGGGTCGTTGAAAATGTTGAATTATGAATATCCAAGGGACAAGTGAGAGGAGTGGTATTCATTCAAGCAATGGATGCAAATGCAACATGTAATTGCTATACATAACAAGATAAAGTAACAGAGGAGCAAGGAGGAGGAAAAGTACCCGAAGAGAGAGTGGCTGCAACTGTAGCATGAGATCTTATCATGGGCAGAGAAGGAGGCCAGGGAGAGATAGAAGAACTCATTTGTGTAGTGCCACCATCCATTTACTATGATTGGGTAGAGCGAGGAACTTGTCCATCCACTAGTGATGTTACCATCGATCTTGTTACATCCGTGCCTTTGGAAGGGGACGATGCCAAAGTAACCAAAGGGAATTATTTGAAGAGATGTCCAACCTTATTTATGAGCCTCATAACTGGGTAATTATATGGGCCTTAATTCGCCTCCTAGATAGTCAAATCAACTCTTCTCACAATTTATTACATGTTTTGATTATATTTTGTTTAATGAGATGAGTAAAAGTGAGATATTATGCCTAGTGGACTAATATGCATTGAATGCAGGTTTGGAAGAGAAAATCAAGGAATTTTGGCAATACTGAGGTTTGAAACTTGAATTGGACAAGGGAGAAATATTGTAGGAGGTAAATCCTCCTCATTTATTCCTCCCCCATTCGAATATTCCTCCATTAATCACACCAGCTCGGAGTGCAATCATCCAAGTCATTAAGATCAAAAGGTAGCCGAGCAAGTGATAGACAAAGAGTTAGTTCACCTCGAGTTTGGGAGTCGAGCCTTCCTATATTTAAGGAAGCCATTGGGGACTTCAGTTGTATAAGTAGAGAGGCCTAGAGCCTCATTAGGATTCAAATTTTTGTTGTAAAAACACTAGTTATTTTCGAGCTCCAGACTTGTGGAAGACATTGATGTAATTTTATGTTTTGATAATGAGAATGAGATTTTTCTTGATCCAACACTAAGTTAACTCAGAGAGTTGAAGCTCTTGGGTTGGGACCCAACCCTAGTAGCAAATTCTCCTCTTCTTGTATCTGTATGCTTGGCTTAGTTTCATAGATTCATGGTTAAATTGTCTTTAGAATTATTTCATTGCAAGTAATGTGGATTTGATTAGTTGTTTATTAGTTTTCTTCCATTTTTGCTTTACTTTAGTGGAAGGTTAGAAAGGATAAAAGGAGAACCACAAATCTATCAGTATGTGTCTTGGCCTCACCTCTTCCCTTAGGGATCATGATTTGAGGAAAAGACCCTTATGCAACCCCAAAAAGACAGATTTCGTTTTTCTCATAAGATTTAGAGTTTACTGTACTTGAACTGGCACTTGATTAGTTTTGTGAGTGTAGGATTTAATCACAATCTCTTCCATATTCAATCTTATAATAGATCTCATCCATGATTCCATTTTATTCAACAATTTTCCTCATACATGAAGTAGACATCTAGTTCATTAAATTCTAATTTTCTAGCTTGTTAGAATTCTTCTTATTTACGTGACTTTTTGGCAATTATAAATGTTTGATGCTGAGTAGGTGCTTCATAAATATAAAGATATTTCATAGTAGGCAACCAACTTCCAACTTCATCCATCCATAATCATTCCTTACTTTCACCAAGACCTTCACCAATCTCATCATTTTACATAGAAATTCCTCCAAGCATATTGAGTGAATCCAACCATCTCCTAACCTTGGTTTTGAGTTTTGAGTTATCCTTGGAATTTTCTCACTTCATTCCACCCATCCACCACCTTCCCTAAGCCTTCCATCACCTCCATAAACCATCATTTTTCTCTCGGATGTGTCCTGTAGAAATACAGGGAATCCTGTAGGTTTCTAGTACATATTGTAGTGGCTTGTTTTGAGGTTGAATTGAGGGAAAACCTCTAGGAAGCCACACCAAGTCACCCAAGGGTATCCCAAACCTCCAAAACATCTCCTAAACCTCCCAATGATCCACCAACATCACTAATCCACCTGCCCTTTCACCAAAAGAGATTAGGGTTTACACTTGATTTTCCATAAAAAGAATAAAAAGAACAAAATAGATTTATTTCGGTCCCTTACATGCACAATAATGATGCTTGATGTCTTGAAATTCTATGCTTTAGAAAGTAGAATTTCATACATGTTAGCTTGGCATTCTTGTAAAGCACAGTTTCTCAGTAGTTAGTTAGAGAATGGTGTGTTTTTAGCATATGATTTCAATCATTTTCCTTATTTACAATAGACAAGCTTTCTCCTAGAGTAGATTTCTCTTTCTTTCATCAAAAATCAAGCTTCTTCTGAATCCATAGAAGTTTGGCTTGAAAACCCTAGTTGTCTCTCGCCAGTTGAACAATGAAAAAACGCGAGGTAGGTCTCCGGCGTTTGCTACTAGGATGCGTAGCTTGAAACCTTCGACCTTGAGTTACTTATTGGGTGGGGGCTGAATCTGGAAGGGGGAAATAGCTCAGTCGGTTAGAGTGTTGGCCTGTCACGCCAGAAGTTGCAGAACCATCACTTTTACTTGTGTATACAACACTGTTACTTCCAAGTTTGTATGAACCTCAGGTTGATAAAGTAAATCTAGTAACTCCAGGAGTTGCAACATTATTATTGCAATACTGGTGCTCATAACTTTTTGGCGCCATTGCTAGGGAGGTGTCTGAGTAATATGTGATTACTGCTTCCTTTCTTCTATTTCTTATTTCTAATATTCTGCTATTAGTTTCATTTTTGCAAAAGTAATTTAGTTGCTTCCTTTTTCATTCTACATTCTTTTCTTTGCTTTCCATTTTGCAGGTAAGATTTCAATTATGTATTTAATTTTTTTATTCAGTCAGTAGTTTTCATTTTGTCTACAATTCCAAGTCTACAATTACTTTCAAATTTTGAAAAAACACAAAATAAAACAATTTTTTTTTTTTTAATCTTTTCATGCCTCATAGGAATAGGGATAACTTAGGAAAAGTTTTTCCAAATACCCCCACTGCTTCAAACATCCAACATTCACTCTTCTTCGATGGTTGTGAACTGGAGGAACCCTTAGGTGAGCAACTAGACATATAGGGAAGAAGAAGCAGGATAACCCATTCCTCAGATAGAACTTTCTAACGAGGTATTATGCGCATCAAACGAAGATTGTATGCCAAAGTTACGAGCTCAGGAAATCAATGTACCAATTTACCCAAAATGAGGCCCATAGTTTGGTGCTTCACCTCCTAGGGTTAGGTTTTTTGATGTTTAGGGTTTTCCATTGTTTCTCAACAATAAATTGGCTTTTGAGACTCATTGTAAGACAGTTTAGAGGCATGTAGCCACCACATCTCTTCTTAGAGATAAGCTACCATCACCCTAGATAGTTTATTTCCATTTCTGTTTGTAAGCACATATCAGTATTTGATATTAATGGAATGAAGTATTCTTTTTGCTGCATGTCTATATTTATGGTTATTTTTCTACTTTATTGTGTTCTTGTTTAAATTCAGATAAGTGGTATCAGAGGGGTCTACTTTTTCTCTGTTTTTCATTGCATGTCCCCAATGAGGTCGAGATATAAGGAGTTAGGGTTTGAACTGGTCGAAACCTTGCAACACCAGCTTCACAAATCCCAACAGCCTCCCATGGCGGATGAAAACAAAGATGAGGGGGCAGGATATCCTATCAAAATCTCACTTGAAGAAGACCTCGAGCGACAAAGGAACGCAATGATGGAAAACTTTGCCGAGATCCTTCAGCGGCTACCAAGGGGCGACACATCTGCTTCCAACAGCTAAGCTGGAAACACTGCACCCTTTAAGGTACAAGTTAATTTTGAAATCCCCATATTTGAGGGTCAGATAGACGTAGATGCCTAGATAAATGGTTAAATATGCTAGATGGTTATCTTTCTTTTCATGATTTTTCCAATCGGGAAAATATCACTTTTGCACTTCTCAAAGTAGCTCCCCAAGTCAAAGGCTAGTAGGAAACCTACTGCGAGCAGAAGGATGAAAGTATGGGCTCACTATTTTAAGCTGCACCCACTTGGAATTCATTTTGGGATGCCATAAAGGAGTAGTACTACCCTATCAAGAGATATGAGGAAAAATACATAAAGTGGACCATGCTATGGTAGGGGAGGGACCAAGATGTACTAGAGTTCACAAATATTTTTCATACCCTTCACACAAAGTTGGGTATAAAGGATTCTGAGATGCATTTGGTACTCAAATACCGTGGCTTCCTACATAGGTACATCTAGGAAGGGATGGAGTTCTTGGACATCTCCTCACTCAACACGACATACTGATATCTTGTCAAGATCGAGTAGAAGTTTAAACAAAAGAAGCAAGACTTTGGATCTGCGAATCTAAAGAACAAAGGACAAAGCTAAGGTGGGGTGACCCAAGAAAACCCATTGAAGCCGCAAGAAAAGAACAACACCACAAAGTCAAAGAAGGACACGAGAAAGTGGTGTGAGTTCCAAAAGAGCCCCACTCATAACACAAGTGAGTGTTGGACTAAGCAATCATTTTTGGCTGAGTTGAAGGCTTCAGAATCAGATGCATGTTCTAACCCTGAGTCAAAAACCAACAAGGGGAATGAAAAAGGGAAGCAAATAATTGATGCAGAGCCCAGTGCCATTGTTGCCACTGTTAACACCCAGGTTGTTCCCTTTGACTCCCAAGGGAATACGGCCAGGGTAACCACTAACCAATCTTTGGACTACAGCTTCTAGCCCAACTGTAATCAGAGAGGGCTCTCTCTTTAAGGTTTGTCTCTGTTTTTGTGGAGATTTTAGGCTAGCTATGAAGTAAGGGTTTTGGTTTATGTTTGGTTGAAAGGATGTCTTTCTGTACCTAAAGTGGAAATCTGCAGATAATGTTAGTCCATTGGGAAATGGAGTCTGTGGCTACTGGTTTTTTGAAATCTTGAGTTTGAGCAGCTGGAATTACAGGGCCATTTAAATACTTCATAAAACAAGCTTGAAATTATGATGGTGAAATGTAAACAACCAGTGAAAAGCAATTAAGAATTTTCCACTAAGCTGGGGTGTGGGAAAGAGATATATTCCTCAGGAGAAAACTTGAATTCCTGAAACAATAATCACTGTGTAAGATATAGCGTGAAAGGGTAGCAATTAAGAATTACACCTTTATTACTATAACTGAAGAAAAACATTTATAATAGCTTAGATTGAGTTCAGGGTAATATGTGATTAAATCCTGGAACCATTCTTTTTCCTTGCCATTAACTGTAAAGCACAAAAGCATGAAAGAGATATGAAAGATAACAAAACACATAACAAAGAGTTGTAAGGAAAACTTACTGTGCCATGAAATACGCAGGAATCCTGTAACTTTCTGCTAAACACCACAATGCATCAAAAAACATGGAGCTTTGGAAATTCCACCGCCTTTATATTACTTCTCTGAGAATTTACAGTAAAAGAACTATAGAAGAGACATCAAAACAATCAACCAACCCCTGCACACTCATGCGAGGGGGAATATATAGAAATGTTTCATACAAAATATCTCAGGCATTGAGTCATCTGAGAAATAAATATCTTCACCAACTCGTACAGGAAATAGCAGATAAGAAGTTATTGCAGCTTTCAATACAACATGAATGCTCTTTAATTCTGTCAGAAGATTTTGACCTTTGGAGGTCACTGAGTGAGTTGAATGCTTTGTTATAAAGGAAGAATGACGTGTCTTTGCAGCTCTGTCCTCCTGTAGCTTTTTCAGCCCTGTCACCTGTGACTGTCAGTGCTGTTGTGGTGGCCGAATAGTTTCGCTGAGTTGGCTCAGCCTCTTTTCTTCATACATGCTGATATATCAAAATTTTCCTGTGCATGACAACTTACATATTTCAATGGAAAAAACTTGATTATTGGCTCTGGTTTAGTAGTAATTGTATCAATCCATTCCAGACTTCCTGTGCAGGCAATTGATGTCTTAAAATTTCCTCTATAGTCTCATCCACCTCTGTATATTTATAGAAATTGGGAGGCGCATCAAACAAGTGATTGATTTCATTCATGATAAAAAATAAGCTCTCTACCCTGTTGTAGAGAGTCTGTCTTGATGCTGGCCCTGATTCTGCTGAAGTGTTGGGCTTTTCTGCAACCTAATTTGTAGCAAAGGTGTTGACCCTCTTGGTATAATTTTCATGGGAAAGTAGTCTTCCTGAGGTGCCCATCAAGCTAGGAAGACCTTTGTTCTGCAATGCTATAAATTTGTCCATGAATTTATTAATGTCTGTCTGCATATCCTGGCTTCTTCTCTCTAATGTCTGTACCAGGTTTATTAGTGTCAGGACCCTTTTGACCATCGAAATGGTCTCAACCTTGTTGGCAATTCCCATTTTGACCAGCTGAGAACTTGTTCTGTAATTAAGCACATTAATCATTCTGGTGGCAGCCTCAGGCATACTGCCTAGAGATGCCCTTGCCTTCTTGGATTTCCCTATGTGCTTTTCCAATGAGCCCATCTGCTCATGAATAGCCTCAATATATTCCCACTGGTCAGTGATGGATTGGCCAATATTGGCCATAGGACTCTCTTGAGCTCAGCTGTTACTTTATCAAGTGTGAGGTCTTTTCTCTAGCTCATTTATCCTCCTTTTGAGAGTCTTTTATCCTCTTTCTCTCTCAGCTACGTTTTTCTTGGATTTATCATATTTTTCATTGAGCTTAGCCAAAGTTTCTTTGGCTTGACTTAGCTCTATCATTTGGGCCTCCAAGACCTGAATTTCATTCCTGAGTTTCTGCATGTCAAGGCTTTGAGCCTGCTCTGTTGTTGGTGCTGAGGTAGAGGGTGATGCTTGCTCTGTCTGCTGAATGGGAGGGGCAGTGGTTTGAGGAGCTTCTTCTAGATTGATTGTTTCTGGAGGGGGCTGAGAAGTTTGGCCTGCCTCTTTCTGTTGCAACGCTGCCTGAAGTGCAGCCTCTGATTCCTCCAACTTTTCTTGTGTTTGGATGAGCTGTTTATACAGTGACACCAGCATAGTTGCTGCATCCTTGTCATGTCTCAGCTGTGCAACTTCTTCAGTTTGGGGATGAAGAGTTGTCGGGATCTTGATCATCTTCCTTAATGTTGCCATATCTGCATCCCTTAGCTTCAACAGCTCTTGCACAGCTTTGAAATCCTTAGGATCATGCCCAAGCTCTATTATGATGTCCTCCAAAGCTTTGATCCTATTGTCCTTTGCCTGAGAGGATGCTCTTTCCAACTCAAGTTGTGCAGTTGTATTATTTAGGCTATTTTCTAGCCTGTAGTTCACCAATGTTTTATCTGCCAAGGAGGCATATACCATCTCACCCGTTTGCTTGTGTAATTCAATCTGATCCATCAGGTGGATGTCCTTGGCAAGGACCTCAAGGTTGGTCCTGATGTAATCTGCAGCTGACTGTGGCTATTGCACGGCTGGTATGAAGTGGCTCATAATCATCTTGCCCTCATGGACATCATAGGCAGACATAAGTCTTTGCTGGTTGGTGCGAGCCATTTTCAACAGATGATTATATAATTGTATCCTTATGGGCTCATTCCTCTTCTTTATGTCCTTGAACTGCTACTTGATGCTTTGTTCACCTCCTCTTTGTTGGCTTGAGGAGCTAACTTCTCCTCCTGCTGTCCTCTCTTGTTCCTACTGGAAGGAGCTTGCAGAGGCCTCCATGCTAGGTGGGCCCATGCCCAATGATTGCCCTATTGGCATTTCTTCCTCTGAAAAAGGATTCAATCTTTGCCTCTTTTCCCCTTGAGTTATTGATGTTGTGAGGGGAGTCTCTCTGTTCCTTTTCCTGCTTATGTCCTCTTTTTGAGGGGTTTGAAGGACTGAAGCTTCAGCTCTTGTTTCTTGCCTAGGAGGCACAATTGGTGGTGGCTGTTGCTCAGTGACCATTGGGGCCTCTGCTGTATGCTCTTCTTGTACTGGTTGTTCCTTTTCTTGTTGTTGTACCTGTTGTTGTTGTTGTACCTGTTGTTGTTGCTATACTTCCTGCTGTTGTACCTCTTCCTGAAGTGGCTGCTCTAGCTCCATTTCTTTTTCCTTGCCTTTGCAAGAGGTTTGATCTGTAGCTTTGACTGCCTTCTGATGTGCTGTGGAGGATGAGGCAGATGCTCCCACTTGAGTGCTTGGAAGAGCAAATACCTGTGCAGAAAGCTCTAAGTCATCCATCTTTAGGAGATTTCTTTGTGCTCTTTCATTTAATTCTTCTTGTGTGACAGGTTCCTCTAAGGTGCCTCTCTTCCATTTTGTTTGATTTGCATATTTTTCTATGTGAGGAAACCTCACATGGTCATAACTGGACAACCTATATGTGACCCTTCTTAAGGTTATGAAGTGATTAGGGTCATAAGGTTTCCAGAGGAAACTGGTCTTTAGGCCAAGGCCTTCTAGCATTCTGTCTGCCTCTTGCCAGCCTTCCTCCCTTTTGTTATAAATAAAGTGGCCCAATTGGTTTCTTACCTTCAGCTGTGCTTTCTTGCCTTTTCCTGAAAAATTCTTCACATCAGCATTCCCAAACTGCCTGAAGTATTCAAGGGCAAACAAACTCATAGGCACATATTTGGGCAGTCTGTATGGGGGTAACTCACAGCTGTATATTCTAATAACGGTGTGATTTTGGTAAAAATACCAATCCCCAATGCTGTGTGCCTTGGACAACTGAAGGACCCTCTGCATCTCATCGGTTAGTCTTGGAGGAGGTGAGCTCAGGAGCAGAGACATGGCTGGGTGGATAAAAAGGTCTATAAACTCACAGTAAGTGTATGGAGAATAGGATATGCAGTGAATAGCAGAGGTCCAATACACTACTGACCTTGGATTTCCTTGTGCATCCACTCTTTTCATAGCAAAAGAAAATTTCTCATGTTGATAGTATAAAATCAAGTGGTAGATGTAGGAGGAGTATCTGAACACCCTTTCCCTTGATAGGTTCATCAATTGCTCATGCATTTTGTCTGATATATAGGTGGCATAGTCATAGCAGATTGGAGTTTTGCCAGGGGAAAACATGAGCATCATCACCAGCACAGTTTCATCAACATACTCAATTGAGTTATAACCCAGAATGGGGCTGATCATATCTACAAGGTCCCTGCCCAATTGGTTCAGGTAAACATGAGAAATGGGAGGGTACTCCACAGTATCAGAATCAATATATAGTTGGTTCAGCTTGGTGATATGAGCATCTGTCATCTTAGCTCCTTTCTTTATCAGATCAATCAAAGATAAAGGAACCAATTTCTTCTCAGTTTTGAATTGCAGCATCTCTCTGATGGCCTCAGGGGTAATATAGAAAACAACTGAGCCTGAAGGGTCAAGCACAACCCTTTGAGTGGCATCATAACCATTAGCACACAGGTGAATTAAGTCAGGAAATTGATTGACCTGAGGAAGCTTGAAGATTGGGATGAAGGAATCCCAAATGCACAATACATCTGTTCCAGTCTCATGTTTAATCTTCAATTCATTTAACAGGTGGATGTGGAACTTGTTGCGCATTAGGAATTCCTTTGAGATTTGATAATCCAAATCTGCAAATGCCTTCCACTCCAATTCTCTCTGAGGAGCATTTAAAGGGCCAATATTGAGGGCCATAGGTGCTACTGGTGTATCCATGGTTACTTTAAAACTCTGCTTTATATGTAAATTAGTGTTACTGTGCAGAGTAACAGACAAGAGTGTTTCTTGGAAAAGAGGTGATTTATTGAGAAACAGAGGACAAAAGGGTCAATTGCAGCAATTGAAATATTGCACAAAGTACCAAAAGGGCAATTACTTGTCCTTGACAGACTCTTTTACGGTAATTAGGTGTAATTCGGGTTCCCTGTTCACGATTGCGTGAACAGAATGCAGGTTTTGTGAAAGCTTTGGTAAACAAGGCTTAGCTGGTGAATTTCGACCTTGTAACTTCAAATGGGAACTATGCACAGGGGATTTGCCGGTCAATTATATGTTTTTCTGTGTTTTAAGTCAATTTAGGCAATTTTCAGACAAAACCAGGCGCAGAGAGGATTTACAAGGATAAATATCTGGTATACTGACGGTCCTGGTCACAAATGCAAGTGGATTGGCGCGCCGATGGCTTCCAAGTCAAATTCAGCAGGTTGGCGTGAGTTTGGACGTAAAATGCATGCAGAAGACACAACAGTTGTTTTTGCAAAAAGTGAAAAAAACGCGAAATTTTGGCCAAAATATGGATTTTTGGAACATTGGCGCCTTTTTCTGGATGACGTCAGCATGACGTCATCAGGTGGGGTCCAGGTTGGATGATGTCAGCATGACGTCATCAGGTGACGTGGCAGCTTGTGAGTGGTCCACGGGGATGGTGAGGTGGCGGACAGGTGGAGTAATGGCGGGCGGGGGCGCGGACGCGGCGATAACGTAGCAGTGATGCTGGCAGTGACGTTGGCAGGCGGTTTGGTGGAAACTGGAAACCGTAGGCAGTATGATATCGCACCGCTTTTCATACAGAAGTGGAGTTGTCATAGGGGGCTCCGATATGCTGTGGGGGCGACGCGTGGCCGAGGCCTGACGTCACCCTCTGACAGATATTGGAAGATAACTTACGAATGTCGGGGCCGGTCCGATATCCATGTGGGCCGTTGGATGAAAAGCGCCCGATCGGACGGTCGACGGGTCAATAACTTGTCCGGACAATACAACGTCGGGCGGGTAATAAAATATGTATTTTTCATGGGATTTGTGCCCGGCGGGACCTTTAGAATATCAGCGAATTTGCATGGTTTTTCCAATGTTTTCTTTATAAAATCGCGCAAAGCTCCAAAACTTTGGATAAGTCGGAAAAATGGGTTTTTGATGTATTTTTTCCTTTTGAGCGGGTTAGGGGTGAAAATGGGTTTTTTAAGTAAATGAAGGGTTGAATGGGTAAATGAATTCTGAAGGAGGAAAAAAGGTAAGGCTTGGGTTCTTAAACTGACCAGATGTCAATTTGATTCCCTAGTAGTGAACATATGGCTATAATGCCAAGGGGGGGATATTTATAGAATGCTTGGGGTTTATACACCATGGTGTTATAATAGTAAGGAAAATGTGACATAGGGATTTAGATAATAGAAGTTAGGGGTTAATATGGAGGGAGAAGGTGAATGAGGAGTGATATTACTAAGTTTATTTGAAAATCACTTAGCTTAGGGAGTAGATCAAAATGAAAAGAATTTTGCACAAGAAATGTGGCTCTTAAAGGAAACCAGAACCAACATAAAACTTTGAATTCTTTCACAAACACAACTGGTGTAGGGATGTTAGTAATGAGCGTTAAACAAGGAAAAAGGGAAGTTAGACATGCTTCATTGTGATGTTTTCTTTATATTGACTAGCAGGATTTAGTTTGAAAGGAATATCACTTCTGCAACCCCATCTACCTACCCATCTACTTGCCTAGCATTTTTTGTTTCTTCTTGGAGGGTACACTTGGACTTGCAGACCCTTATGTGCCTTTTCTTTTCCATTGGCTTTTTCTTTTGATTGCCTATCTAGCACTACCCTTATTGCTTCAAGGCCCCAGATTAAGCAGTTGGGGACCTTAGTTTCTCTGCCTAACTATTGGTCTGCCAAGATTAAACAGTTTGGACAGACTTCTTTCTCTATTCTACAACAGAAAATTGAAACATGGCATGATCTAGATTAGACTGTTGGACCATCCATCAAAATTTAGCAAACATGAAGGCATGTATACACCTTGCCTTGTCTTGGAAATATGGGATCTTTGTAACAGCAAAGCAGAGCATATTTGGCATTTGAATTTGCCAATCATGAAATATGAAACCTATTGGTATAGGTATCCAACACCTCCAACGCTGATGAAGGTGATCTGTTGAGTAGTTAACATGGTGTCTCCATCGCCTTTGCCCAAAATTCTTGTCCTAACCTGACACCACTGAGCATGCTTCTTACCCTTTCCATAAATGTCCTATTCATTCTTTCTTCAACTCCATTTTTCTCAGGTGTGTATGGAGTAGTCTTCTACCGTGCTATACCACACTTCTTATAGAATTATTCAAGTTCCTTACTGCAAAACTCTCCACCATTATCTGTCCTCAAAACCTTTATCCTCTTCTTTGTCTGGTTTTCCACCAGAGCCTTAAATTCTTTAAAACTGTTAAAGACTTCAGATTTCTTTTTACGGAAATATATCCATGTATTCCTTGAGAAGTCATATATAAATGATACATAGTACACAGACTTACCCAGTGACGGAACACATCACTGTGCACAAGCTATAATATCTATTTTGTCATCTTACCACCAGAGGGGAAACTCACCCTATTCTGCTTCCCATATACACAATTTTCACAGAAATCAAATCCAGAGAGCTATTACTCATACCTTCTACCATACCTTTACCATGAAGTATTCGAAGGCCCTTCTCTCCAATATGTCCAAGCCTTTGATGCCACAACATGGTCTTCTCTCCAAAGACCACTAGATATTCTTCTCCACTTTCAGGAACCACAGAATTGTTGCACCCATCAACAACAGTGCTACCTTGCAGCTTGTACAGTGTTCCAATTCGAACTCCCGACATCAATACCAGTGCTTCCTGAACCATCTTGCAGGTATCCTTCTCGAACAGTGTTTTTACACCTGCATCATCCATCTTGCTTACAGAAATCACATTTCTGGCTAATGCAGGAATATGCAGAACACCCGGAAGTGTTCTAACCCTTCCACCTTGCAACTTCAACTTTACTCTTCCATGAACAATGATTTTGGCCTTCCTGTCATCCCCTAAGAAGACATCACCACCATCATATCTCTCATACTCGCAAAACCACTCTCTATGGGGAGTGAAGTGAAAGGATGAAACTTGAGTCAATCAACCATACCTCATGATCTACATGTGTATTTGAAGAAGCCAAGTACACATCCCCACCTTCATCTGAGGTGGTTTTTTCCTCTGCAGAAGGAGCATCATCAGATCCATTTCCTTTGTGAGGAGATTTAGATTTACAGTCTCTTTTGTAGTGCCCTTCCTTTCCACATTTCCAACACGCCACCTTTATAAGTTTTCCTGTAGATTTAGATCTCCCACTCTATTAATTATTTTTGTTTCTATTCTGGGACCGTCCTCGTATAGGCAAGGCATCACCATTCTGGCTCTCCATATTTTTCTGTCTCATCTCCTCCGTCAGCAAGGATGATACTATTTCATCAAACTGCAAGGTAGTTGCATTGCTACCTATTGCAATAACCAGACTATCCCATGAATCTGGTAGAGAACACAACAAACTAATGCAATTATCTTCATCTGAAATTTTGATATCAACAGAGGATAACTAACTTACCAATAGTATTTAATGCATTTGGATGCTCTGTCGTCGAGTCTCCATCTTTCATCCTCAAGTTATACAACTTTTTCCGTAGGAATAGTTTTTATTCACTAAAGACTTAGATTGGTACAAGTCCCTAACTTGTCCCACAAAGCCTTCGCCATAGCTTCCCCTAATACATTCAACAATACTGAATCTGAGACACACAATCATATTGTGCTCTTTGCCTTCTGATCAAACTTCTTCCATTCTTCATCAGACACTCCCATTGGTTTAGTACCTTGATCTACCATGATCCAATTATCTTTATCCACCAACAGATCCTCCATCTTGAGTTTCCGCAACTCAAAACTCTGACCATTAAATTTCTCGATCTCTATCTTTCCACTGCTCACCATCTTCTTTCACCACTAGAATCGATCTCGTAGATCTCCCACTAAACAGGGTCTACCATAGGCCCGAGTGAAACCCCTCAGCAACAAATGTGTCCCCTTGAAGCCAAAACAACTCTGATACCAAATGTAGGTTTTAACCCCGTATAGAAATTACCTACATACGAATTATAAAACACATAAAATAAACAATGCAAGAGCATAACACATAAAACACATATAAACAGATATTTTCCCTTGAATCCCAAAACCGGGACTACCAGCTTTATTTTTCATTATGTTCCTTTCAACGTTACAATACATATTTATACATGCCGAAGCATCCAATACCATGGACCAAAAACCATCGCGTCCAAAACCATGTGCGTAAATCATGCACAAAACCATAGGTAGGTCAGCCCAACCTAACATAGGGTCCAAAACCAAAATTTTCCGGGGCAGCCCCATAGAGTGGGGTTACCTACACCCATCAAATCCCATGTGACTATCCCCACTATGCAATTGGTGAAACAAAAGGGGGGCTCCGCCCCCCTTCTAACCCCTCGGTTAACTATGTGGGATAGTCGTGGAAATAATATAACACAACCCAACATTCTTGTTAGAAAGATGTGGCATAACTTAGTATACAAACATAACATACCTAGGGGGCGCTGGAAGTGTGAAACTTCAGTATTCCAATTCTTATACACAGTTATTATGAAGACAAGTGGTGTATATACGCGAGTTAGAAGTTGCACAATCGCGTATATGGTTTTTTCAGGAAAAGGCAGTGGACAGACTCAGGAAAAGGGGTTTGATATGGTTTAGTCAATTATAAATTATTAATTTTTTTTCTAATTGATGATGATTATAGTCTGCTGATGATATGTGGAAGTATTTTTGGCCCTCATAAGTTGTTAATAATTTGATGAATAATTGGTTGATGATGATGCCTTGATGATTCTTACTAACAAATGCAATGATCAGCTCTGATAGTGAACGACTGGCACAGTCTTAGGGGGAGCATATACTTATAATATTTCATTGTTGGCATTATATTAGAAGACATGGGTACATGATGATGCTTATATTTCTTGATCCATGTAGTTGTTTTGATTCAGATGACTCTTTTGATGATGGACATTTACAAGCTATTGATCTTGATGCTGCTGACATATGCTTATGGTGCAGATGATATATGGTGTATGATAGTTGCTGATGACTATCACGGTCTTTTTTAGACTGTTAGTCCTTGTTATAAATGTCATGTATATAATTTGATGTAAATTTCATGTAAAGACCTATGATGCAACCCCATTATGTATGGGAAGGATGATGTAATAATTGCAAATTTTTTAATCATGTATGAACATTTGGTATATCCCCACTTGGTTGGGTAATTGATGTATGTATGAGTAATTGATGATAGGAAGGTCACACTCACTTAGTTGAGTGATAGAGTCATGTATTTCATTCCACTTCCATCAGAGATTCTGGTAAAAGCTCAAGGGGAGCATGATCAAATAATTCATCATGTGCAGAGAATCCCTACTGGGGAGAATATCTTGGTTTGCCCTTTGCCCTTGACATCAAAGGGGGAGAGAATCTTGGTGTTGTGGTTGCCATCAAGTCCAAAGGGGGAGATTGTTGGCATTATGATACATGTGTTGTCCTTGATGGCTACTCACATAGATGACGGTTCACAGTGCAACAGGTTAACAATAAAGGATTACATATTAGACTCTAGAGATTAAAGAAAGAGAATGGTTTAAGAATTATACGCTGGTTCACTTTTTCCAAGCAACGTACACACGTGGGTTAACAGAACAAAAGGAGTGTATATGTATGCATGCACATTCATAGAAGGAAAAGAGTGCATGGGATGGAAAATCAAGGTTTTGGTCCAAGGTATTGGTCTTAGGTTTTGGTCCGAGGTATTGACAAAGGATCAAACTATATAAGGAGGAGAAGATCAAAGGGCCAAGTGAGAAAGTGTAAAGGTTTCTTAGGAATACTTCTATCTGAAGTATATTTTATGTTGTAGGGGCTATGATTATGATATGATTTGAAATATTTTATGCAGCTTCAATTCAATGTTGGATTAGGATCATGAGACCTGAAGTGACTTGTCATTGAATGATCTGATATTGGTTGGGCTAGATCTGATTGCTAATGCATGTTTTATTCTGTAAATGTTATGATATGGGTATAACTGAAGTTTGGAACAACTGTGAAGTTTTAAGTTAGTATTTGTAGATCTATATGCTGGTTTGCCTTGGTGAAGGTGTGTATACATGCTGGTTCATTACTTCGAAGTAGTGTATATATTATGAAATATGATGTTTGAAGTTGCAATTGGTTCTGGTTGTTGATGCAAAGTTTTGGGTTTTGCTGTGTGTTCTAGTGACATTGTTCTAAATGTTCAGATTGATTAAATGTAATTTTCTTCAATGTTGATGGGTTTTCAGTGATTGGTTGTATTGTAGTGGTGATTGATTTTGAGCTTCAATGTTGCTGATGGGTCTAATATGAAAATTGGATGAAACATGGCCTTCATATTGTGTTGTTGTGTATCAGGAATATCCAGTCTGAAAATTAATGAAACGTGGTCCTTGGAGGAAGAGAGAAGGTCATAGCCTTCTGTAGGTCGGTGCCTATGTACTAGTAAAAATATCGACTCGTACAAGAGCCAGGGGGTTGGAGCTCCCTTATAGTAGCAGCTGGAGAACATGAAGGTTGAAGCCTTCTGTAAGTTGGCACCTACGTACTAGTAAACATATCGGCTAGTACAAGAACTAGGGGGTTGTAGCTCCCTTCCAGTAGAAGCTAGAGAATGAGAGAAGGTTGTAGCCTTCTGCAGGTGGGTTCCTATACACTGATATGAGTCTGCACTAGTAAAAGATTGTAAACATTTTTTTCTTATATTAAAAGAAGACAGAGATGACAACAAAAAGTGGTTTTTCTCCCGCATTGGGTTTCCACCTTAAATCGTTGTGTTCATGTGTGTTTCTTATGTGTGATTTATTATTTTGTTATTACTACACATGGTTACTATTTAAATGGTTAATTAAGTATTGATGCATTGATTAAAGATCACCAAATGATGAATTAACTAAATCACAAGTTCACTGGATACGTTGGTTGCCTTAAGAACAGTTGCATGCACACGTGAGTTCCCTTCACTAAATTAGTGTATATAAATTTGATTATGAAAATGAAAAGTTAGTAATTTGATAATACTTATTCACCCCCCCCCCCCCCCCCCCCCTCAGTATTATTTCCAACATTAGTTACTGGATTGTAAATATCATGCATGCATAAGACGTTGATCCTATGCTTGGATTGCATAGTTTTGGAAGCATGGATTCGCTTTAAATACGGGCTATTCATCATAGGAATTACGCAAGAGATTAGGAGTTTGGAGAGCTACAAAATTGGCTAAGTGTTGGCCAATAGCTAGCTTGTGAGCTGAGAGAGTTGAACATACTTGTGCGGAATGTTTTAGTGAGAACAAGATTTGTATCTTCACTCATATTTCTGATATATTAAATATAGATGGCGGGGTTTTGAGAAGTGGATTTCCCTAGATACATCTTGTCTTATGTGCCATTGATTTATCTTTTTCTTGTTCATATTGTTTTCATCAATCTATTGGCTTCCACTAGTTGAAAGTCGAAGTAGATTCTTGTCTTGTGCTTTAGTAAATTGCATGAGGTTGTGAATCTACATGATTTTCTACATCAATGTCATGTCTGAAGGACCCTTCATGGTCATGTTACATTTGTATATGAGTTAATGAAAGAGTCAAATATCCCTCCCAGATCAAGCTCAAGCATCTCCTTAAAGTCGACCTTAAATGAAATAATGAATTTTCTCCAAAAGATATGTTAGCTCACCCATAGTTCAAGTAGACTTATTATGGACGCTCCAACCACCATAAATAGGGAAGCTCGGCTTCATTTCAGAGACAAAATTTTGGTCATAAACAAGTCTGCAATAGGAGGTGTGAAGTTCATCTAGGAAGCATATAACCAAGCGAAGGAAGGAATATTATACCCAATGATATGTTTTGGGTTGATCTATTCCACACACACGAAAAAATGGTGTTGTCCAACTGTAGAAGAAGTTGAAGCCAAGCATCATAGTCTCCTTTGAAGGAAAAATTAAGGAAGAGAATAATTTCATTATTGAATTAAGGCTTCTATGATCCATATCAAGTTTTTGAGACATGTTTTTCGACGATAATCACATCAAAATTCATTTGTCGACGCGTTTTGAACCAACAAGTGTGGTTCATCGTCAGGACAAGATGAAGAACTAGATCATGGCAGCAAGTTAAATAGAGAGACTGGTCATTCAAACAACTAGAAAGAAAGAACTACTTTTGACCAAATGAAACAACTACAATGGACTGGACCTTCGGTACAACTTACTGGACCAAGAATTGGGGGAAAGGTTGATAAATAATTAGTTAATTGTTAGATTTAGTTATTTTATTTAAAACTAAATATATATCCTAAATATTTGTTAAGGGACATTATAAGTTATTCCTTTTTAATTTAAAAGACTACAAATAAACTTATACTACTATATGAATGAAAGTTTATTAATTAAATAATCAATTAGTTAATAAATTAGTTAATTGTTTTATATATTTTATACATATAATTTAAAATTAATTCTATAAATTATCATGTGATGAATTTAATAA
Organism: Pinus taeda; assembly: GCA_000404065.3. Lineage (NCBI taxonomy): Eukaryota > Viridiplantae > Streptophyta > Pinopsida > Pinales > Pinaceae > Pinus > Pinus taeda. The sequence continues at coordinate 52,721 of APFE031707554.1, read as the reverse complement.
CCAATATAAGTGTTTATTTTTATTTTTTAATTAATTAATTTATAATAGTTATTAAATATATTTAATTTTACTTGAATATAAGTTTAATTAGGTTAAATAAAAATTCTTTAATAATCACTTAAATTTGTTTTAAAACTTATTTATTCATAAGGAATATACTAATTTAAAAATTCATGAAAAGAAATATAACAAGAACGCTATATTTTAAAAATTAAACCTAATAAATAACATTACGTTAGCTTAATTCTTTTTATTACAATATAAAAATAAATCTATAAGAATATTATTATAAGAGCAAATAGAAAATATTAATAAAATAGGAAAAAATAGAGGTAAATAGTACAAAAAAAAACAACAACAACAACAATAAAGCAATAGAAAAGGGAACAAAAACAACCAGAAGTCGAGGGAATAAAACTAGAAAGGAAAACAAAGTAGGGTAAATGAGGGGGGTGGGGGTGAGGTCGGGATAAGAGGAAAGGGTAGGGATCCAACATTTGCTAATCTTCCAACTATCATCCATATTAAGATTGCTTGACCTCCTTTTGATTTCTATGGCTTCCCTAAACTTATGGTGATGAAAATGATCAATCTTGGAAATAACCTGGGCCTCCTTAATACATATATGATTCTTAGATTTCTTTGCGGGTTCAGTCAAGGCTGAAGACCAGGTCCTCCCATGCTTGATGTTGGCTGCATGTTCATGAATCCTCTGATTAATAGAGCACCCCGTTTCACCAACGTAGGGGGTCCCACAAGAACAGGGAATAACATAAACACCTTTCATGTCCTTGGGGTCAATAGGGTCTTTTACAGACCTAAGAGAGTTATGAATGGTGTTAAGGGGTCTAAAGGTAGGGGGAACATTATGCTTCCTAAGAAGCCTCACGATCTTGTTAGTGGTCCCCTGGATGAAAGGGAGATGCACCCTTGAGATTCAGTTTTTAGGGTCTTTCTTAGACTTGGGACCTCTGCTAGCTCCAAGGAAAGCTTTCAAACCTTGGTGCCTATTATATCCATTATTAACAAAAACACGAAGGGGGTGGGAATTCTCCTTATCAAGGTTCTTTTCATCAAATATTCTCAACGTCCGAGTGGCAAGCGTGTTGAGAACACCTAACTTTTGAGCAGGGAAATGATGAGAGATGGCATGAAGATACTGCTCAGTATGAGTGTTTTTTTTTTTTCGAAACACTTTGTGGGAGAAAGAACCATCATCCTTTTTCGAAATATTAACATCAAGGAAAGGTAGGCACCCATCAACTTCATGTTCCATAGTAAAATTTAAGGAGGAAGATTGATCGTTGGGATGCTGAAAAAATTGATCTAACTCTTATTGGCCATGAGACTAGATGACACAAGTGTCATCCAAAAACTTTTTCCAAAGCTTAGGTAGGAGTCGAGTTGAGGCCAAATCCTTGGATTCAAAGTCTTCCATAAAAATATTAGCAACAACCGGGGATAGGGGGAGAGCCCATGGCAACGCCTCATGTCTGCTCATAGAATTCTCCTTCAAAGAAGAAAAAAGTAGAAGTAAGACAAATCTCTACTAAATGAATGGTATCTATATTAGTGATGTGATTGATGACCCCTGCGATTAATGGTGTCTAGACGGGTTCTAGTGAAGAGGTTAACTTACTGGAGTTTTTACCTCCGGTCTCCAGCTGTTCGCTATCAGTTCCACCGCTTCCCATCGTGGAGCTTGGTATGCACCGCGATGATTTGGACGCCCCCACTCGATCCCTCCTACTTCGGATTCTTGTCTTGCCTCCAAGGTTGATATCAGTTCCATTGGCATGATGATTGGTTCATTCGAGCTCAATTCTGCTCCTTTGGTAGATATCCATCCCCGCAGGGTCCTTTCTACTCAGAATGCAACTGCAGGTTCTGTCGTCCCTTTGGTATCTAACGCTGGACAATTTCCTTCACCATCCTCGGTTGACTGTCCTCCCTATTCCCTAATCGACCTGGGCCTTCCCTCCTTCAATGGCGTCGAGTCTGATCCTTCCTACACACATGGGGATTCCAATGGTTTTCATTCGGTGAACAAAAACCAAGGTAAGCCTACACTGCCATGCCCGACTGTTTATAATAGGTTAATTAATTTAGGAATTGGGATATTAAGTTATGAGGATAATAGCATTGCAAATAACAAACCTTTGAACTTTGGTAATTGCGATTACTAGTAATATGAAATTCAATAATAATAATAATAACGGAATTAATAATAATATTAATAAATTTTTTAAATATGGTAATATTAATATTAATAAAAGATATAATATAAAATACAACATTGTAAATAATATCAATATTAGTAATAATGGAAAATATAATAACAATAATAATATTAATAATGAGGGTAATAATAATAATAGTAGTAGTAGTAGTGATAATAATAATAATAATAATAATCTTTCTCATAGAAATAAGGTAGTCAATCTTTCTAGTTTTTCCTTTCCCCTTTCTGTTTATAGTCTCCTTAATAAGGGATTAAATTTTTCCCTTGCTCTTAGAAAATCCTTGTGAAAGACATTATGTGTGATGTGGAGTTTGGGATTAGGGGCTTACCTGATAGTATTAAAGAAACAATAAGGCAAGACTGTGTTGTAATCCTCAGTAAGGAAAAGCCCCCTAGGAACAATATTAGCAAGGATGAATTTGATGCCCTTAGATCCTTGAACTATAACCATGACACTGTCGTTCTTAAAGCTGACAAAGGTGGGGCTCTTGTTATCCTTGACAAAGAGGATTATCAGAGGAAGATGTTGGATCACCTGCGTAATAGTGGTAGCTACAAAAAGCTTAATAAGAATCCCCTGAAAAGGATCTCTAGAACAGTTTCTCTAGCTATTAAGTCTAGTAGTACTGTGGTCACCCTTTTGCCACAAGCTTATTGAGAGTATCCCCATCACTCTGAGGGTCTATAATCTTCCAAAGATCCACAAGGAAGGGCCCCCCTAAGACCCATCATCAACACCATAGGAGGGCCAACCTACCTCCCAGCCAAATTCCTTGCCTTGAAGCTTAAACCCCTTGTTGGCCTTACAAAGTCATTTGTCAAAGACTCTTTTGCGTTTGTCAATGAGTTAAAGGGCATAAATTTTAACCCTAAGGATATTCTTGTTATTTTTGATGTAGTCTCCCTTTACACTTGCATCCCTATTAAGGAGGCTATTGAGGTCATCAATCGCCTCACTGATCCCGATACCGCTCATTTAGTAGAGATTTGTCTTACTTCTACTTTTTTCTGCTTTGAAAGAGAATTCTATAAGCAGACATGTGGGGTTGCCATGGGCTCCCCCCTATCCCTGATTGTTGCTAATATTTGTATGGAAGACTTTGAATCCAAGGCTTTGGCCTCAACCAAACTCCTGCCTAAGCTTTGGAAAAGGTTTGTGGATGCCACTTGTGTCATCTAGTCTCATGGTCAAGAAGAGTTAGATCAATTTTTTTAGCATTTCAACGATCAATCTTCCTCCATAAAGTTTACTATGGAACATGAAGTTGATGGGTGCCTACCTTTCCTTGATGTTCTTATTTCGAAAAAGGATGACGATTCTTTCTCCCACTAGATGTTTCGGAAAAAAAACTAATATTGAGCAATATATTCACGCCAGCTCTCATCATTTCCCTACTCAAAAGTTAGGTGTTCTCAACATGCTTGCCACTCAGGGTCTCAAATTGAAGTCTCTATAAGAAGAATAATTTGTTCAGGTTTTCCTCTCAAGTGGGAGAGGTTTTGGCCTTGGCTGATAGCCATATTTTGTGTCTCTTGTCCCTTTATTGTTTGTGCATTGGTAGCTATTTGATAAAGAACAACACCATACTAATCTAAAGAAAGAGAAGATCCTAATCTAAAGAAGTAAAAAGAACTCACAAGCAGTTATCAACAAAAGAGAAATTACCTAATTGTTATGCCCTAGATTTCTCAACAACAAAAAACCATGAGTAGGTCCGCCCACCACCTTTGGGTCCGCCCCCCATCCTTGGGTCCGCCCAACTATTATTGGTTCCACATAAAAAAATAATTCCCAGGGCACTACCTCAGACCTCATGCAAGGGGTTGATAAGGGGGGCTACTGCCCCTTCTGTGTCATGGAAAGAATATATCACAGACCCAAGAGTGAAAAAAATCCACCATAGCCTCAATATTTTCTTCACTATCCTCAATACCAATCTCAATGCTATCCATACCATTCACCTCCAACACAACTTCATTTTCACCAACAACTGACCTCAATTCAACCTTTCCCATTACCACCTATGCAAGTGTTGCAAAAATCCATTCCCACTCAACTACCCACATAACCATTTTCGATCCCCACCAACAAAATACCTTAGCCCGCTTACAATTTTGAGGTACACAATATTCAAACAATTCCTCCTAATCTAAATAATATTCATCTTAGATCAGGAAGAGTATTGCAAAAAAGAGAATATCCAACTGTCTATGAGGAACAACATCCAAAGTAAGAAGAACATCCAAAGAATACTACAGAATCATGGACCATATCTGATGGAGAGCAGTTGTTGGAACCTATGATCATAGAATATATGAAGAACATGGAAGAAGAAGACATACAAAATTATCCAAATGTGCAAGTGAACCAAGGGCATCATAACTATATTGAACTTTAGTTTGAAACAATCATTGAGTTGGAACACCACTCTCTTCTTTAGCTCTTTCTTGGCATTATCTCAATCAAAGCAATTGGTCTTTCATATAATGGTATATATTAAAGCATATCTTTTAAACCTACATATGAGTTTATTTGTCATCATGTTATGCACATGGTTCCATTGGAAGTATTACTATACTTGAAAGCTATTTTATTTTTCATGTAGGGTAGAAAGAAACAAAAAAAAGAAAGAAAAAAAAAAGAAAAAAATATAAAAGAAAAAGAAAAAAAAAAGTCCTATTGTGAAAACTAGTTTACTGCGCAATTGGACACAAGCTTTTCTTGAAAACCAAGTAATTAGCAAGAAAAGTTCACAATAAGTTCTGAAATTTCATGATGATTTGAATATTTAATTATGGTTTAAATCATTTTGGATCTATGCTCAAGTTGGTTGATGTGGGATTTCTCAAGGCCCATGTTCCAATAGATCTTGTCCCATTGACTTCAACACCTTATCTGGGACCACGATCAAAGATTATTTTGAGTGCCTTAGAACTTTCATACAGCAATGAAAAGCCTCCTCATTGAAAACAATGGGAATACAACAATGTCTCTTGATTTTCATATCTTTTAGGTGCTCGACTTCAACACATTCATTCATCCCTGTCAAGATGCACTCAGGTACCTTGAAACTCATTTACATTATCAGTGAGTTGTCTTTCATTGGTTACCAATTTCCATCAGTGACCAATAATCCAATTATTTATTTCCATGCTCGAATTCGGCACATTCATTCATATGGTAAGAATTATACCATGGATTTTGGTTTTAATGAAAACTTTATGGTTTAATAGAATCAACAAAACTTGCAACAATTCGTTTTCTTGTTCTAAAAATTTCTTGTAGTAGCATGATTCACCTTTTGTTCCAATAAAATTTTTCATTCAACAACAACATGATGGTAGCTACTATAACTAATATTCAGTCATTTCCTTCTCTAGCAAATCAATAGAATTAGAAAATTTAAGTAAACATGCATCATATTTCATGGTCTCTACTTCAATACTCAACACACAGTCCAAATCAGCAGTTCGAACTCAAAGAAGACAACTTCCAGAATGAAGGTAGAAACAAATGTGGAAAGTTTGTAGTAGCTACAGAAATTTGTTGTAGCAACCTATTCTAGAGCATTTTTTGCATAGATATTAAAAGAAAATGGAACATAAATAAAAAATTATGATACGCGGGTTTTTCTCAAAGTATGGAAAATTGTGATGACACTGGAATTTTTTTCTCATGCTCTCTTGATTAAAACCCGCAAATATGCTAGATTTTCACTTGCTTCAACTAAAATTATCAAGGTTAGCAACAAAAAGGAGATAGAAAGTTGTTATAAAATAGACCTACGTTGATTCGATAAGTGATTTTGCATAAGTATTCATGGAGTTTATGCACAATATTGACATCTCTTTGAAGCAATGGCATATAATGTTGTAAATCGGGGCCATAAACATGTGAGGATTGCCCTTGAATCTTAATTACATTTCTCTCCATTTTGAAGGGCCTTTATGGAAATTGCTATGAGAAGAGCATGTGGATAAAGAACAAATTAAAGAATCCCTTGCAGAAGAAAGTAATCAAGCAATAACTATTGAGGACGAAGTCTTGATTTCAACTCATTATTTTGAAGACTTAAGCTATGACTTGGTGGATTTCTAGGGCATCTTGTGAGTCATTTCATGGAATATTGCATCATTTAGAGTTATGAAATAATTTCACGTTTTTCATGAGGATGTCAACATGATGGTTTTTACATTGACCTTCGAGGATGAGGCATTGGAATGGTTTGGGGATCTTCACAAATTTCATTAGTGGGATGCTCACTAAATTTTTTTCCTTTGATTTCAAGCTGATATTTTGTGACAATATTCTCTTGTTGGTTGTTAAAGAAAGAATTGAAGTAGGTCTAGTTCAACAGTTGAGACTAATCTCATTCCTTCAAATCAACCAACAATCAAGAAATTATTTCGTTGAGAACAAACAATTGCTAAAAGAAAGCTAACTCATTGCCAAACAAAGAAGGATACATTCTAGAGCAAATATGTTGATCAATTTTATTGGTTCCCTTCATTTGTATGAGTACATGCAAAGATATCAATGCGGTGGAGATGTTGGGCCGCTGATTTGTCGCCATTTCACCATTATTTACAATCATCCTTTTAATTATTTGTGTCATTCTTTCATCCGTTGATGACCCTATTTCCCACAATTTTTCACAAAAGCATCACAACCATTTCCAATGCTTAAATTGGTTAATTTTCATACATTTTCTTTACTTTTAACGAATTAATTAGGATTATGTTTGGTTTTACTAATGACAATTTGGCTAATTCAAATTCCGTAGCTTCATCCATGTTTCTATAGTTATCTCTGTGATTGAGGTAGTAGCTCCATTCTAGAAGGAAATTCGACACATGGAATTTGTTTATAAAGGTTTGAATATGGATTTGTGTTGGTAAAATTCCACCTATCTCGCACGTGTGAACCTCTAGCAAGAGATCAAAGGCAATATACAACATTTTTGACGAGTCAAATTCAGACACATTTTTTGAGCAATTGAAAACGAATTTAAAAAAAATAAAACAAGAGTTTTTTTTCAGAGCAAGCCTAGTTAGACTCCTCAAGGGCCATTTTCTTAAATTCATTACCATTTGGGAGATTTTCCTAGTTCTGTAAACCCCATTTTTGTAAATTGTGTGGAAACACGATTTGCTAATGTGTCATTCAATGCACAATGAACAAAGAGGCTAGAACGAGTCGTTCTTTAGCAAATTCATGACATAAAGATAACTTTGATCTAAGATGGGCTTATCTTTGACCCAAAAATCGATGGAAATATATTTGATTTGATTTTGAAACTGATCTCATGACCAAAATTGTAGCAATTAATCTCTGAATGTATTGTTGCTTTAGAGCTCTATAAATAGTGTAATTTCTATGATGAAGGAGAGGCAATTAAGTTCAAAATTGTCATTACCATTTCCTGTTGTAAACTCTGTTTTTATTTGAAGCAATACAACTTCTGTTCATGGAATATTTGTGTTTGTGTTGGTGATTCAATGTCTCATAATATGAGTTTTTTAGCATCTCGCGCTCACCAGGAGGCCTCCTTAAGGATGTGTGAGATATAGTATAACTGCCTTTCATTATTTTTCAATTTCATATGCTTTGCAATTAAATCAGAATTCACTACATTCAATTGTTCAATTTATTTAAATGTTAAATTTCATTTCAACGCTCTATTCTTAAACTAGAATTACACTCATTTCTTTTTCTTTCTTTATAAGTCGAGTGCTTAACATTAAATCAAAAACACAAAAAATATTTTCCTTTAAATATTAACTTGGTTTCAAATTTATGCTTGATAGATCATGATTAGCTCTAGTTCAGAATGCACATATTGATAATCTTTTGAGGTTTCTAGAATTATTCCATTGCTCTCTGTTTTCTAGAATAATTTTGATTCCAAAGTATTATGAGTTTTAATCAACTTCGCTTTCATGTTTTATTAATTTAGATTTCCTTTCAAAGTCACCTAGATTAAACCTTCTTTCAAAGTTTCATAGAATACATCCATAGAATAGATTTGTTTCAAGGTTTTATAGAATAGGTTTCTTTTCAAGTCAAGTAAATTAAGTTTCCTTTCAAAGCATAATAGAATAAATTTGTCTTTTAAATTTCAATAGAATAAGATTTCAATCCTTGTTTCATACAATAGATTTTGAAGTTTTTACATTAACATAGTTTACATTAAATTCATTTGATTTCCAAGTCTTGAATTTTATTTAGGCCTATAAGAACATAACATGTGCATATGCTTACTAAGATATTGTCATAAATAGGTTTAATTTTTCATTCTGCAATTATAATAGTCTCCTTTGATTGAGAGTAGATAACCTAGCATATATAGTTCAAGTATACTTCACAAGTTCATAAACCTTGGATTGAAATATAAATGCAACTAATTTAACCAACAATTAAATTACCCAACACCTTTATTCAAATAAATCTTATGACAATAGCATATCAAATTTGAACTAGAACACCCAAATTTTTAAGTCAAGCCATGGATTGTGTCCCCTAACCCTCTTACCAGAGATATCGAGAAGGTAACATAGGCTTTATTTGCGCATGGAAAGTGGATGGGTCAAGTGTGTAACTATCAAGGTTACTAAGCAATGTGGGATAGATATAAATAACTACATAGATGGAGATTAGCACAATGTGTCACTGTACTCTTTTTTTTCATGTTATCCTATGGAAGAGAATCTTTTCGAGTTCACTCTTGTAATCTACACAATCCTTCATTTTTGCTATTGCAAACTCTTTGAAATTGTTATGAACCTTACACCATAAAAATGATAAGAAACCAATGATTACAGTCTTCTTTGAGGAGGATACCTCCTTTTGCAATGAATATGATGTACAAGACAATGTTTGATGATTCTAAGACTAGGTCTTCTTAGTATATATATACGAGACACAGGGTATAATTATAATAAAATGGGACCATGAGGGGTTCTACCCTACATAAAAATATAATAATAGTAAATATCTAGGGCTTAATAAGGGGTTTTAGGGTTAATATGGGGCTTATATAGGGCTTAGCATGCCCCTCTGCTTCAAACAAGTGTTGTCCTCAACACTTGACTAACTGCTAGTGATTCTACAAGAATAAGTCATCTTCCCATGTCATATATTGTTGGCATTATGATTCAGGTGTTGTCCTTGATGGCAACTCACTCAGAGGTTTGATACAGGTGATGACAACTTAATCAGATGGCAGATCCAGTGCAGTAGGTCAAAAGAAACATATACGCGGGTTAGACTTGATGAAAGCGCGTATATACTCGGGTTATCTGAGAAAAATGCGTGTATACGTATACATGCAGGTTCACAGAAGGAAAAGCGTGTACATGGTTTTGTTCCGTGGTATTTGGTTCATGGTATTTCGGTATTGGTCCATGGTATTTGGTTCGAAATGACAACCCCAGGTATTGGGTCCATGGTATTGTTTCTACATGGTTTTGGACCATGGTATTGAGAGAAGCCTAACCTATATAAGGAGAAGGTCATTAGGCAAAAGTGTAGAGCAAGGAATGGATGTCTGACGAAGAGGGACGATCTAGTATTGTTGGTTATCGGTTTGTGTTGCTTGGCTCGGGTTGGATATGACAGCGAAGGTACAAGTAATTATCTTTAGATATGTACGCGGGTTGTCTCTGGTGAAAGCACGTATACACGCAGTTTTGATATAGTCAAGTAGCGTATGCATTATGAGATTTGGTGTTTCAGGTTGCTGTTGATTCTAGTGGTTGTTGCAAAGTTCTGGGCTCTGGTTTGTGTTTTGTGTTTTGATGACAGGGTTCCAGTGATTCAGTATTGGGTGATTTAGAGATTTTTGAATGGAGTTCGGATTTTCCACAGTGCTCATATTTTATGGTCACACCATCCGAACTCCATTCAAAAATCACACCACAGTAATCTGCAATCTAAAAAAGATTTAGAGATTTATGATGCAAGTATAAGTTGATGATTGTATTGCAACAATGATTGTTTTGTACTTATGGATCCAATATGAAAATGTATGAAACATGGTCCCTAGAAGATTGTAGCCTTTTGTAGGCCAGCACCTACATACTAGTATCTTGGCTAGTGCAAGAGCTAAAGGGGGTTGTAGCTCCCTTCCAGGAGAAGCTGGAAAACGAGAGAGGGTTGTAGCTCTCTACAGGTTGCAGCCTGCGTATTGGTAGAGGACTGTACCAGTACATTGTAAAAGAAGTTTCTTATTAAAGGAAGAAAGAGACGAATTGCAGCAGGTGGTTTTCACCCACATTGGGTTTCCACCTTATATCATGGTGTTCATGTATGCTTCTTATGTGTGATGATCTGTACTTTTTTACTACACCTGGTAATAAGGTTAATAATGTTTTGATGCATTTACTGAAGATAAGCTAACTGAATCATAAAATTACTGCATGTACGCTGGTTGCATTTAACACAGTCGCGTATATACGCGAATATACTAAACTGAAGCCGCGTATATAAATCTGAGTATGAAAAATGAAAAGTATTTGATTTGATAATATTGATTCACCCCCCCGCCCCCCTCTCAGTATTATTTCCAATAATTGGTATCAGAGCAGGTTCTTTTGAAGAAGCTTGATCGCTTGAAAGAAAAGATCCATCAGAATGGCTAATCCAGAAAAAGAGGCACATATCAGGCCACCAATCTTTGACATGAACAACTTTACCCACTGGAAGATAAGAACCACATCATATCTACAATCGCTTTGAGTAGAAGTTTGGGGAATCGTAGAAGGAGGATACAAATTCCCATCAGCAATTCCTACAGATGCCGCAGAGAGAAAGCAATATGAGCTCAATGCCAAAGTTGTTACTGTCTTATTGGGAAGTTTGACACAATCAGAATTTATGAAGGTCATGCATTTCAAATCAACTAAGGAAATGTGGGACAAAATCATTCTAAGCTACGAAGGAGATGAACAGGTAAAAAGAGCTAAGCTTCAAACTCTTAGAATCCGGTATGAAAATCTTAAGATGCATAGTAATGAAAGCATAGCTAATTACTTCTTGCATATGGATGAGATTGTAAATTGTATGAGGAATTTGGGTGAATAATTTAAGGAAGTTGTCTTAGTTCAAAAAGTTTTGAGATCCCTGTTTGCTAAATTTGATTCCAAAGTGTCTACCATAGAAGAAAAGGAGAATCTGCAGACAATCACCATGTCACAGCTTCACAGAATCTTAACTGCTTTTGAGATGCAAAAAGAGGGACCATCAGAAGCCGCATTCGAAGCATCAGGATACATGTCAGAGGAAGAAGATGAGGTAAATTTTGTCAAGAATCTTGAATGGGGGACTGGACGATTCAAAGGTAAGCTACCTTTCAAATGCTTTTCATGTGGTAGAGTTGGTCACTATGCTGCTAGATGCACTTAGAACAAAGGAAAGATGTCTAAAGAAGGTAATAGAAGCTATTATACCTATGTTAAAAGTAATGAATCATTCAATGGTAGTGAATACATTAGAAGTCTCATGGCATATGATAAGAAGAATGCAGAAACTGAAGAAGTTACCAAATTAAACGAACAATTGGAGACAGTAACCAGGGTAAGGGAGAAATTGCAGGATATAGTAAAAGATCAGAGCATAACAATTCAGAGTCTTGAATGAAAGATCTTCTCTCTAAAAGAAGATCTTGAAAAATTAGAGAAGAACAGAGAAGCTCTTGAAGAACAAGAACATGAAGTGATCAAATTAAAGCAACAAGTGGAAAAAGGAAGAAAAGCTGAAGAAGACCTAAGGAAACAGTATCTGGAAAAGGAAGAACAACATCAGGTTGAGGTAAATATCTTAAAAGGTAAATTAGAAGAAAAGGTTAAATTGTTGCAATTTCAAGATAGTACTAAGATTTTGGATGACATTCTTGGTAGTAAAATATCCCCTATTATCAAAACTGGTCTTGGCTTCTATGAATCTGTTGAAGGTGAATCTAGCTCACAAGGTGAAGCAAGAAACTCGAATAAGATATCTGAAATGCTCAACAAGGAACAACCAAGGAAAGAAATTCCTCAAAGAAAATCCCTTGCTCCTAACTATGAAAGTGATATACGATTATTTCCTCCACTGAATAATGTTGAATGTTATGTATGTCATAATCTTGGACATGTTGCAACCAGATGTAGAAGTAGAATGGTTCAAGACCATCACAAAAAATCATCACATCCCAGGTATTTCAGAGGATATTCCTTTGCCTGCAATGCGTATGGACACAAAGCAATTGATTGCAATAGAAGGAACACGAAATATGTAAGATGTTATACATGCAACAAACTTGGACATAAAGCAAGGGAATGCAGGAGCAAATTTCAAAATTCAAAACAAGAGGACCATACATCATCACAGTTTCATATGACAGAATTAGAGACAGAAAGGTGTGACATAACTCAGTTAGCTGACATAACAGACACAGGGGATACTGAAAGTGAAGAAATTCAGTATTCCATCTTGCATACGCTGATATAATGAAGGTAAGTCGTGTATATACGCGAGTTACAGGCTGCAGAGTCGCGTATATGGAGAACAGAAGAAAGGGCAGTAGAACAGACCCAGGAAATGGTTCGGTCATGAAATGAAATGGTTGGCACAGGCTCAGGGGGAGCATATACTTCAAATAATGCATTGTTGGCATTATGGTTAGAAGTTGTTGATAAAGTATATGAAGCTAAACGATATATCTTGCTGTTTGATCAAAGGAATGGTATTGCAGGTTTAGATGTTGATGCTTATGGTGCAGATCAGATATGATGAATGATAGTCATGATCTTGAATGAATTGCTGGTCTTAGAACTTGCATCTGCTCAGGGGGAGCATGGATGGATTGATACAACTTGGCATATACAAAGGGGAGCTTAATCAGAAACTTTAGCATGTACTCAGGGGGAGTATGGATAGCAGAAGGCTTACCAAGGAAGAGAATATCTTGGTCCGCCCTTTTCCCTTGATGTCAAAGGGGGACAATGACTTGGTGTGGTGGTTGCCATCAAGTCCAAAGGGGGAGATTGTTGGCATTATGATTCAGGTATTGTCCTTGATGGCAACTCACTCAGAGGTATGATACAGGTGATGGCAACTTAATCAGATGGCAGATCTAGTGCAGTAAGTCAAAAGAAAGGTATACGCAGGTTGACCATGATCAAAGTGCGTATATATGCGGGTTTGCGGAGAAAAAGGCACGTATACGTATACACGTAGGTTCACAGAAGGAAAAGCGCGTACATGGTTTTGGTCTGTGGTATTTGGTCCATGGTATTTGGTTCGAAATGACGACCCGAGGTATTGGGTCCAGGGTATTGTTTCTACATGGTTTTGGACCATGGTATTGAGAAAAGCCTAAGCTATATAAGGAGAAGATCATTAGGCAAAAGGAGATGGAAAGGAATGGATGTCTGACGAAGTGAGAAGATCTAGTATTGCTGGTTATCGGTTTGTGTTTCTTGGCTCGGGTTGGATATGATAGCGAAGGTATAATTAATTATCTTTAGATCTGTACGTGGGTTGTCTCTGGTGAAAGCGCGTATACACACAGTTTTTCTATATTCAAGTAGCGTATGCATTATGAGATTTGGTGTTTTAGGTTGCTGTTGATTCTAGTGGTTGTTGCAGAGTTATGGGCTCTAATTTGCATTCTGTTACAGGGTTTCAGTGATTCAGTATTGGGTGATTTAGAGATTTAAGATGCAAGTATAAGTTGATGATTGTATTGCAGCAGTGGTTGTTTTGTACTTATGGATCCAGTCTGAAAATTTATGAAACGTGGTACCTGGAAGAAGGAGAAGGTTGTAGCCTTCTGTAGGCCAGCACCTACGTACTAGTATCTTGGCTAGTGCAAGAGCTAAGGGGGTTGTAGCTCCCTTCCAGGAGAAGCTAGAAAATGAGAGAGGGTTGTAGCTCTCTGCAGGTTGCAGCCTGCGTACTGGTAAAGGACTGCACCAGTACATTGTAAAAGAAGTTTCTTATTAAAGGAAGAAAGAGAGGAATTGTAGCAGGTGGTTTTCACCCACATTGGGTTTCCACCTTATATCATGGTGTTCATGTATGCTTCTTATGTGTGATGATCTGTACTGTTTTACTACACCTGATTACTCTTAATAAGGTTCTGATGCATTTACTGAAGATAAGCTAACTGAATCATAATATTATTGCATGTACGCTGGTTGCATTTAACACAGTCGCGTATATATGCGGATATACTGAACTGAAGCTGCGTATATAAATCTGAGTATAAAAATGAAAAGTATCTAATTTGATAATACTGATTCACCCCCCCCCCCCCCCCTCTCAGTGTTATTTCCAACAAGAGTTGTGATAGCGATGGGGTGTAGTGAGAGTGAAAATCGAGAGGATAATGGTGAAATATGGAAAAATCATGGCAAATAATGGTAATAATGGATGATAATAATGGTAATTACTTCGTAGCATTGGAAAGGACCATTCATTAGTACAATAGTGTCGATGCATATACGTATCATGTGAAGTATGGTGGAAAATCATGGAGTTATGTGCTTAGCACAAGGTTTAATAATAATAATAATGATAAGCCATTATGGCATCTTTTTAATTTATTATAGTACCTACCCCCAACTGAGGGATGACTGTACATGGTCATATCAAGTCATTTCACATGAATTATTAATCAAATCCACAAAGTTGATCAGGGACATACCTGGTGACTTACCTTGATGAAGTAACAATAGTGGAGGAGTAACATCATCGGAGGGAGTAACAAAATCTAAGGAGTAACAACATCAGGGGAGTAACAACACCCAAGGAGTAAAAACGCCACTTGAACACTTAGTCAAAATCGCGACGGAGTAACAACACCAGGGTACTTAGGCAAAAATTGCGATGGAGTAACTGTTGGAAATAATACTGAGAACGGGCGGTGAATCAGTATTATCAGATCAATAATTTAATTTTCCAAACATATTTGTATACGCTACTCCAGCAAAGTGAAATAGCGTGTATATGCGACTGTACTTAAGGCCACCGACGTATATGTAGATAACATTTGATTTACCCAATTTATCATGCATTGAACTTTAACGAGTGTATCAGAGATTTATTAGACAGTGCAGTAAAAGCAGAATAAAGCAGCACACATAAGCAACACACATGAACACCAAGATATAAGGTGGAAACCCAATGTGGGTGAAAATCACCTGCTGCTGTTGTATCTATCTTCTTTTAATAATAAGAAAAATGTGTTTACAATTTTGTACTGGTGTAGAATTATCCTAGTATGCAGGCTTCTACCTGCAGAAGGTTACAACCTTCTGTCATTCTCCAACTTCTTTTGGAAGAGAGTTACAACCCCCTAACACTTGTACTATCCGATACGTTTACTAGTATGTAGGCTGCAACCTACAGAAGGCTACGACCTTCTTTCTTCCTCCAAGGACCACATTTCATAAATTTTCAGACTGGATCCATCACCAAAATCATAACTGTAATTCAATCATCACATCCATTTGCATCAACCAATCACTTTCTGAACCAACCACAACCAAATCAATCAATCACTTTGACAACCCATTAATCTGATCATTCAGAATACTGCCCCCAAAGTACAGTAACCAGAACCCAAAACTTTGCAACAACAAACAGAAACAACTAAAACAGATTTTATAAGGTATACACTACTTCCATGTGTCGAACATGCGTGTATACACACTTTTCTCAAAGCCAACCAGCATATACATCTGCAAATATTAATTCATAATTCTGCAGCTATTCTAAACTTCAGTTATACCCAAATCATAATATTTATAAAACAACACATGCATCAATATTCAGATCTAGAATAAACATGATCAAACCATATAATGATAATTCATTTCAAGCCTTAAGATCTGGATCCGTCATTAGATCTTATCCTCCATCAACTGCTAAGGTTCATCCCTGGTTCAGATCGAGCACAACACCATAAGCCAATAACCTACATACTAGATCTCACACTTCATCAAATATTCGATACTTGCACTCCTGACCTAATGATCTTGTCCTCCTTTTATAGTTTTAGGCCTTTCTCAATACCATGGACCAAAACCACTTAGGACCAATACCTTAGACCAAATACCTAGGGTCGATACCTCAAACCAGATACCTTAGAACAATACCATGGATCAAAATATCATGGACCAAATACCTTGGACCAAAAACTTAGTTTCCCAAGACATATGCACTTTTCCTTCTGTGAAAGTGCGTGTGTACATATACGCTACTTGTGCTCAGTGAACCTGCGTGTATATGCACCTTGGTCAATGTGAACCTATGTATACCTCTCTTTCTTCATTCTTTGTAGTCTGATTTGTAATTCTTTGCTGTTAACCTACTGTATTGTGACCTTTCATCTAAGTGAACTGCCATTAAGGAAAACACCTTTATCATAATGCCAACAATCTCCCCCTTTGGACTTGATGGCAAAAAAGACACCAAGTCACTCTCCCCCTTTGACATCAAGGGCAAAGTATCATGCTCCCCCTGAGTACATGTTGAATTCTCTGATATCCTGAAATGTACTGATTGAGCTCCCATGATTGATTCCATGCTCCCCTTGATCACTAGCAAAGTCTGCAAGAAGATTTTCTAAAAGAATATCATGACTCTATAAATTAACTATGTGAATATGACCTTCCTATCACCAATGATTCATACATCCATCTCCCAACCAAGTGGGGATATACCAAATTTGACTCATCCACCCAACCAAGTGGGGATATACCAATTGTTTATACATGACAAAAACAAGAAATATTACATCATCCATCCCATGCATAGTGGGGTTACAAATTAGGTCTTTTCATGACTTTTACATTAAATGATATACATGACATTTATAATAAGGAAAACCGATATAAACAAGACCATGATAGTCATCAACAACTATCATACACCATATATGATCTGCACCATCAGCAACATCAGGATCAATAGCCTATATATTTCCATCATCAAAAGAGTCACCTGAATCAAAACAATTATGCAGATCTGTACCAAGATCTTCTAAGATAATGCCAACAATGCATTATTAGAAGCATATTCTCCCCCTGAACCTGTGCCAGATGTTCACTATTAGATCTAATTATTTCATATATCAGTAAGAAATATCAAGGCATCATCATCAATCCGATATACATCAAGTTATCAACAACTTATGAGGACCAACATATTTGCACATGTTATCAGTAGATTGTAACCATCATCAAACAGAGTAGATAATTGACTGAACCATATCAGACCCCTTGTTCCTGAGTCTAACCCACTGCTTTTCCTGAAACCAACATATAAGGCATTATATGAGTGAAGTTTTTCTTTGTCACCTGTCATGTGTTTTGAGCATCCACTGTCGATGTACCACTGGTTTTCTTGTCCTTTTGCATACAAGGCTATACGACATCTTTTTGTTTGAGGTTCTTTCTTTCTCCATATTTTGGGATTTAATGGAGTTTACTCCTTTTGAGATATTTGCCGAAATTTACTCCTGTATTCAGATTCTTCATGGCCAAAGTTGTTACAGATTGAGCATTCTATTTTATTTTCAAGAAGAGAAAAGTTATTATAGGAACTTTTCTTGATCCCTATCACATTCCTTTGATTTCGTGCTTCCCTAGTCATGATGGTTTTGTAAGCAACACATTGAGCAGCTTTGTGTCCAAAATTATGACATGAGAAACATTGATCATTAAAGAAGTTCATGTGATTATCGAATCTATTGACCTGGTGATTGTAGTTTCTATTGATATTCATCTTTGAAGCAAATTGAGTATGATTTACTTGAGGTTGGTTGTGGCTTCTGTTCATCCTTGAGGCAAATTGAGCCTAATTTACCTGGTGATCTACTTTATGTCTTTGCTGATGATTGTCATATTGTTCATTGTTCTTTGCTGCATCAATATAGCTTTTCATGGAGGTTGACGACTTCTGTGATTGAGATTCTTCTTCAGTATATCCAAGACCTACCTTTATCAAAGGAGAACACTACACTTTGATAATTTCATTTAAAGTTTCTGATCCTTTAGCAAATCTAAGATTGAGAGATTTTGTTTTCTCAAGGTCCTTTCTTAGACCCACAATTTCACATTCTAGTTTTCATTGTGTTCCTTTCTTTCAGCAAGTTGGTATGTCAAGGTATCTATAATCATATTCTTTTCTTCTAAACAGATTTTGAGTTTAGAGGTTTCTTCATGAAGGTCATCTTCTTCTAAAGCATCCCAAAAATTATCATCTTCATAAGCCATTAGAAGTCTATATTCATTACTATTTTCATCTTCATTACTATTTGATAAACCATCGCTATCTTCATGAGTATAGTAACTCTTTTTACTTACACTTTGTTTTCTATTTCATTTTTCATATTCCTTCCCTTTATCATATTTATCTTTATGAGGACATTTGGTAGTATAATGACCGCTTCTACCACAGGCAAAACATTTGAAAGGTAGTTTACCTCTAAATCTTTTCGAACCCCATTGAAGCTTCTTGACAAAGTTTACTCCATATTCTTCTTCTGAACTATGTCTTGATTCATTGAGTTATTCCTTTCCTTTTGCTAAAGCTTTAAATGTGGCCTATCTCATATATAATGGGCCTCCTTTTCTCATCTCAAAGGTAGTTAATATTCTGTGAAGCTGTGTCATAGTGATAATCTATAGATCATGTTTTTCTTCTATGGTAGATACTTTTGATTCAAATTTAGCAGACAAGGATCTTAAAACTTTTTCAACTAAGGTAACTTCCTTTATCTCTTCACCCAAATTCTTCATGCAATTAACAACCTCATCTATACGTAAGAAGTAACTAGCTATACTTTCATCAATGTGCATCTTAAGAGTTTCATATTGAATTCTGAGAGTTTACAGTTTAGCACATTTTACCTGAGAGTCTCCTTCGTAGCTTAGAATGATTTTGTCCCATATTTCTTTGCTTGATTTGAGCTACATAACTTTGAAAAAATCTAATTGTGACGGGCTTCCCAATAATGTATTGATATCCTTGGCATTGGTTTCATATTGCTTTTTACCTGCCGTATCTGTAGGAATTGCTGATGGAAATGTATATCCTCCTTCCACGATTTCCCAGACATCTGTTCCAAGTGATTGTAGATAGGTTGTGGTTATTATCTTCCAATTAACAAAGTTACTCCCATCAAATATTGGCAGTCTGATTGATGCCACGCTTTCTTGACTACTCATGATGATGGATCTCCCTTCAAGCGATCAAGCTTCTTCTGAAGGACCTGCTCTGATACCAATTGTTGGAAATAATATTGAGAGGGGGTGGGGGCTAAATCAGTATTATCAGATCAGTAATTTAATCTTCCAAATAGTTTTGTATACACTACTCCAGCTAAGTGAACTAGCGTGTATACACGACTGTACTTAAGGAAACCAGCGTATATGCAGAGAAATTTTGATTTACCCAATTTATCATGCATTGAAATTTAACTAGTATATCAGAGATTTATTAGACAATGCAGTAAAAGCATAATAAAGCATCACACATAAGCAACACACATGAACACCAAGATATAAGGTGGAAACCCAATGTGGGTGAAAACCACCTACTGTTGTCGTGTTTGTCTTCTTTTAATAATAAGAAAAATCTGTTTACAATTTTGTACTCGTGAAGACTTATACCAGTACGCAAGCTTCTACCTACAGAAGGTTACAACCTTCTCTCATTCTCCAGCTTCTCCTAGAAGGGAGCTACAACACCCCTAACACTTTTACTAGCTGATATGTTTACTAGTACGTAGGCTGCGACCTATAAAAGGCTATGACCTTCTTTCTTCCTCCAAGGACCACGTTTCATAAATTTTCAGATTGGATTCATCAACAACATCATAAACATAATTCAATCATCACATACATCTACATCAACCAATCACTTTCTGAACCAACCACAACCGAATCAATAAATCACTTTGACAACTCATCAATCTGAACATTCAGAATACTGTCACCAGAATACAGTAACCAAAATCCAAATTAGAACCCAGAACTCTGCAACAGCAAACAGAAACAAATGAAACATATTTTATAAGGTATACGCTACTTCCATGTGTCGAACCTACGTGTATACACACTTTTCTCAAAGCCAACCAATGTATACATCTGCAAATATTAATTCATAATTCTGCAACTATTCTAGACTTCAGTTATGCCCAGATCATAATATTTACAGAACAACACATGAGTCAGTATTCAGATCTAGAATAAACATGATCAAACCATATAAATATAATTAATTTCAAGCCTTAAGATCCCGATCCATCATTAGATCTTATCGTCCATCAACCGCTAAGGTTCATCCGTGGTTTAGATCAAGCACAACACCATAAGCTAATAACCTACGTACTAGATATCACACTTCATCAGATATTCGATACTTGCACTCCTGGGCTAATGATATTCTCCTCCTTTTATAGTTTTAAGCCTTTCTCAATACCATGGACCAAAACCACTTAGGACCAATACCTTGGACCAAATACCTAGGGTGAATACCTCGGACCAGATACCTTGGACCAATAGCATGGATCAAAATACCATGGACCAAATACCTTGGACCAAAAACTTAGTTTTCCAAGATATACACACTTTTCCTTCTATGAAAGTGCATGTGTACATATACACTACTTGTGTTTAGTGAACCTGCGTGTATACGCACCTTGGTCAAGGTGAACCTGCATATATCTCTCTTTATTCATTCTTTGTAATCTGATCTGTAATTCTTTGTCGTTCACCTGTTCTACTATGACCTTTCATCTAAGTGAGTTGCCATCAATGAAAACACCTGTATCATAATGCCAACAGTAACAACACTGGAGGTGTAACAGCACCAGAGGAGTAACAACACCGGAGGAATAACAATGCCTGTGAGGTACCTATAAGAAAAAGATTGATAGAGTAGTAACAACATTTTATTATATTACATCTATATATATATATATATCTATATATATATAATATCTATATATATATCTCTATATATATATATATATATATATATATATTATATATATATATATTATATATTTATTTATTTTTTTAATTTATTTTTTTAGAGCAGGGGTTCAGAGGAGGAATTCCATGTGCTAATGACTTCAAAACTAGAGTTATCATAGAGATATTTAACAAAGGAGTCTCTTGAAGCTGGATGGTGATATAATATGAGGCGATGTCCATTCATGATCAAAGGATTATGTGCCTCATCAATTGTTATGAGTCTAACAATCCCATTGTCAAACACCATGTCAACTTCATATGGTCCCATTCTCCCGGAGCAAAGTTTCCCTTAAAATCCTTGAACTAAGAATCATAGAGTAATTCCCAATATCCTCTTTGAAACACCTTTTTCTTAATGAATTTTTTGTGCCATTTAGTTAGTTGTTATTAGATTGTAGCAGTATTGTTGACAGCTACCGAATGAATTTTATCCACTCATTCAACTATTCCAGTTGGTGTTTTTGGGCTTCTGAAATATTTAAACCTACTTCAAGGGCTGACCTGAGCGTCTTAATTTTGAATTCCATTGGAAACAAAGGGGATTTCCCATAGACAAGCAAATATGGTGAAAAACATGTTGTTTTCCACCATGTTTTTCCATATGCCCACAGTGCCTCAGGAAGATTTTCGGCCCAATTCTAGCAATGGTTTGCTATAGTATTTGTAAGAATATTCTCTAGTACCTTATTTGTGCTTTCAAATTGACCATTCGCCTGAGGGTGATATGGAGATGTTATCTTATGTTTGATTCCATACTTTTTCATAAGTCCTACTATTAGATGTGATGTAAACTCTGCCCCTCCATCTAAAACTATCTTTCTAGGAGCTCTGTAATGTGCAAGAATTTCATCAAATAAAAAGTCTGAGACAACTTGTTCTGTTGCTTTCACAACAGCCATGGCCTCTACCCACTTTGTCACGTAATTCGTGCAAACCAGAATGTGAAATTTTTATTGTGATGACGGATTAAATGGCCCAATGAAATCAATATCCCATTTTTCAAAGGGTTCAAGAGCTAGTTGGGGCTATAATGAAATTTCATCTGTCCGACCATGCTAACCCATCTACTGGAAACTATTGCACCCTCTAACATATTTCCTTTCATCATGAAAAATAGGAGGCCAATAATATCCCATTTGTAACACCTTATGACTTGTCTGCTTATCTCCAAAATGTCCCCCACAGGGGCCATCATGAGAAACTTTCGGGACATCATAGATGTCATCTCCACTTATGTAGCACTATATTTGCTGATCATATCCTGTGTAAAATAGATATCCCTCTATCCATGAATAATGAGCCCTATGATGCATAATCCTTCATTGTTCTCTGTAAGGAAAGTGTTGATGCACCTTTCCTATAACAAGAAAGTTAGAAATTTCTGCATACCATGGAGTGTGAGTAGAAATTGCAAAAAATATGTTCATATGGAAAACTATCCTCTACAGGTGTACCTTCATCACTAGTATCCATCCTAGACAGGAAATCTACAACTACATTGTCTTTCCTTGCTTTATCTACAATGATAATATCAAATTATTGAATTAACAATAACCATCATGTAACGCAACTAGGGGTTATTAGTTTATTCATCAGATACCTGATAGATGTATGGTCAATGTGCATGAAAGTAGGATACCCTGTGATATAATGCCAAAATTTATTGATAGCACAAATGACAACCAAGAAATCCTTTTTAGTTACTGTATAGTTTAATTCAGCAGGGGTCAAATTCTTGCTAACATAGTAAATTGTATATGGTTTCTTGTCCTCCTGTTACCCCAAAACCACCCTTACTATTGTTTGAGAAGCATTAGTAGAGATGTGAAATAGGAATTTCCAGTTAGTACCACGTAATATTGGAGATTTGCATACCAGTTTTTTGATTTCTATAATAGTTGCTTCACATTAATCCGTCCACACAAATTCTGCATCCTTAGGTAACAATTGAAAAAGTGGGAATGTTATTTTAGAAAAAAATTCTATGAAACACCTATAATAGCCAGCATAACCAATAAAGTTGCATAGTTGTGTCGGTGTCTTAAGCGTATGGAATTTTAATATTACCTCTACCTTCGCAGGATCAACCTGAATTCCTACAGCTGAAAGAAAGTGTCTCAGCGCTATTCCTTCTTTCATCATCATATGACATTTGACTATACTCAGAGAAACATGCGTTTTCTTGCATCTTTGAAGTACTTTCTCTAAGTTTTTCAAATATTCTATAAAGGAATCCCCATATGGGGTAAAGTCGTCCATGTAAATCTCAACACTATCATTAACCGAATAAAAAAAAATTCCTAATATTTCCCTTTGAAAGATAGTAGGCACATTACAGAGGCAAAATGGAAGGAATCAGTAGGCAAATGTTCCCCAAGGAAATGTGAAGGTAGTATTGTCCTAATCCTCAGGAGCTATTTTTATCTGATTATATTTGATGAATCCATCTAGAAAGGAGAAAAACTTCTTCCTGACTAATGTATCAAGGACTTGGTCAAAAAGGGTAAGGGAAAATGGTATTTCTGAGTTGCTTTATTTAGTTCCCTATAATCAATGTAGATCTGCCACCTTCCATTCTTCTTAAGAATAATGACCAGCAGGGAAACCCATTGACTACCCGATATCAGATAAATAAAACCCACATCTGATAGCTTCTACATTTCATCTTTGACAATATTTTTTAAGTCAAGATACATTCTTCTTTTTGGATGCATAATAGGTCGATATTCCTCTTTCATGTATATATGATGAGTACATAAATCAGCAGGGATGCCTTTCATATCAGTATACTTCGAAGAAAAAGCTTATTTATGCTCCCGAAGGACTTTCAGCAACTATTCGGATTGGAAGTGTGAAAGGTCATGATTAATATTCAATGTTTTCCCTAGTTCAATTTCTATAGGAACACTATTACGAGGTACAATTTCATGAATGTTTTCTACTTCTGTTTCTGGCTCAATATCTTCTTGAATATTGCAGCTCATGATAGTTTCTACCAGTTGACAGGTTGAATTATAAACTAAGTTGGGATTGCTGAGAAAGGTGCTAATGGCATCATCCTCCATTTCATATTAAAAATAGATAGCCTTGATAATGGTAAGGATGGGTCTAATTTCTTCATTCTCAGATTTGAGCTCTTTGGTAGGTAGAGACTTTTGAATCAAGGTAAATCTGGGTTTATTTGATGAACTTGGTTCTATAGGGGGGTAAAGGATAAGGTTCTTTGTAAATTTCCCCATTCCATGTTTCCAGACCAACACCCAATGTAAGCATCTTTGGTTGTGAGCCAAGGTCTTCCTAAAATCAAAGGATACCCACTAGATAGGGATTGGTTATGTAAAACCAAAAGGTTAATGGGGTACTACCATGAGTCTATCGAAATAGTGATATCTTCCAGCTTCCCTGCTAGTCTAATAGTAGACTGATCTGCCAATTCTAGGATGGTGGGAGTTGGTTTCAGGTTTCACAACCTAAGGTAATCACAGTTGCAGAGTTTATAATATTAATCACTGCCCTAAGTCTACCAGTACATTTTGGATATTAACCCGATTAATCTGCATTGTCAGAATCAGATTCCCAGGATCACCGTATTTGACAGATATGGATTTCCCCATCATTATATCTAATAATTTACCCATAACATGAATAGTAAGTGGGTCCTTTGGTTTTCTACTAGGTTTCTTAGAACATTATTATTAAATTGTCTTAGTGTAAATCGATACATCATTCTAGACTGAAGTAACATAATTTTAATGAATAAATTTTGGAATTCTCCTAAAAAGTCAAATTCAGGATGAGGACTTTGTTTTCTCAAAGATAATCTTTCAGGATAGGGTGGACCAGTCTGACACCCTCTAGTAACAATAGTTTGTGAATGGGTTTGTTTCTTTATAAGAATCTGTGTTGGCTCATCCCCTATCATTCTTTGTTCTGGTTCTAAGACTTCATCATCGATATGCTCAAGAATTATAGGTGAAGTCTGAGTATTGACCACCCAACCAGATCGAAGATTTAATTCATTACATTCCATAGTGGCAATACTATATGCAAGGAGGTTGAGTGTCTCAACTTGTTGAGCCCCTCTGTTATTTGGATTAGGATTGGGTTGGACAAGATGTTGAGGATGAAGAGGAGGATTACTAGTGGGCACATTAGTAGGTAGTCATAGCTGTTGTTGTGGCATAAGTTGGGAGAAGTTTCTTGAAGGAGGAGAAGGAAGTTCATGCTAGTTCTGGGACCATGAATAATTTGTACCATATTGAGGGTACCAGGTTTGCCAGGGAATTGGGTATTAGTAATACTACGACCAAGAAGGTGAAAAAGTTACAGACTATTGAACAAAATTCATATTATTAACATACTGAGACGAGTCTTGAGGCATACCTTGATTCACATTTGGCATTCATGGTTGCCATGGTTTCCTTGATCCCATAAAATAAAGCTTATCTACTTCTTCATTCGTTCCCTAAAAGACTGCCTCCAATCCAATAAGAGATGGGAAAGTGCTAGTGGAATGACTCTATTCACATATCACACAAGTCTCCATAGAATTTAATGGACATTCCTTCGACGGATGCTTCTTCCTACATTGAGGGAAAAAAATAGACATGGCATTCTCTACTTCCATCTGATTCTGTTTCACCTGCAACACATCTCAATGTGATGATAATGTGCTCAAGATATTGGTTCTTAGGTTGTACAACAGATTCCCAATTTCAGCCTTTGTAACTCCACCGCTGGATGTTTTGATACTTCGGATTCCCTGCGTCTATCTCATAGGCCCTCGTGAAAACTTGATGGATAATTCATAAATGGTATCAAATTCCTCCTTTGATATATCTCCTTTCCCTACTACATTTAATAACTCCAGAGATTCATCCCTTAGTGCTTTGAGAAAAATGATCTTTAAGATATTCTTATCTAGGTCACTACGGCCTAGTCTCTGCGAATTATATTGAAAATGTTCCACAAAATATTGCATATTCTCATCCTCTTTCTGCATAATCTTAAAATTTTCTTCCTTTACATCCTGATATTTACAGTAGTTTTGATATTTCTCAAGGAAAATCTCTTCATATCATCCCATGTAGCAATAGATTTTCCTCCTAAACCCATAAACCATATCAATGTTGTGCCCTTCAAAGTAGCTGGGAATATCTTCAATTTCCGAGCATCAAAAATGTAATCATACCCTCGACAAAAAACATCGAATTCAAAAAGGAATGTGTCTGAATCCTCAAAAGTAAGACCATGGGAATTAGGTAGTGTTGTCAAAGGAATAAGCTTCATAGGTGCATCACCTCTGATATCTCTAATTGGAAATTCAAATGAAGATGTTGCAGGAGCCATGAATATCTGCCAATACTCACTTGGAGTTTCAATAGGTTCTAGCTTTGGTTGTTCCATAACAGGTGATGGAAGTTGTTTAACAACACTCCCTTGATCAAATGGTGCCAAAAATTCCCTCAAATCGTCTTCCTCTGAACTTGCAATATGGAGTTCCTCAGATCCTTTGCTTGCTACTTCTTCTTCAGCGAATTTCACGTCTACTATTGGAGGAGGTTCTAGTTGTGAAACTAATTGTCCTCCAGATCTTGTCTGAGATCTTACCCTAGCAGCAACTTGTGACAATGCTCTAGACTGATCCCTTGAGATGATCTCTTAGATGTAAATTTTTTTGCCCAAATCAACTCCTTTTCATTTCGGGGTTCTCCCTCTGCCCCTATTATTGGTGTCTCTGTTCATAGAATCAGGAAATAAAATGGAAACATTCAAAAAAATAAAAGATCAAGACCTAGAGTAGGATAAGAACTTCCCTCCCCAGGACGAGAGAGTAGTCCCTAAAGAAAACAAGAGAAATAAAATAAGAAAATCACAAAAACCAAGCTTGGGACCTGAAACAAGGTGAAAAATAAAACTTCCCTTCCCATGATGAGAGAGAAATACTTA
The DNA here is from genome assembly GCA_000404065.3 of Pinus taeda. Lineage (NCBI taxonomy): Eukaryota > Viridiplantae > Streptophyta > Pinopsida > Pinales > Pinaceae > Pinus > Pinus taeda. The sequence goes on along the minus strand of APFE031707554.1, from coordinate 25,501 downwards.
TGAAAGTAGAACAAAGCAATCTAAAGCTCCAAACCTGGAACAAGGTGATAAAAATTTCCTTCCCCAAGATGATAGAATAATCCTACAAAAACATGAAAAGAAAGGAACCAAACAACCAAATGATATAATACTCAAGACCTGAAGAAAGGTGTAATATTCCTTCCCCAAGATGAGAGATCAGTCCTATAGTCAATTATGGTTGTACTTTCACGCCTTTTATAGCCTCCCTGGCAACATCGCCAAAACGTTGGTGTCGAAGTATGAATCATGCAATTCACCCAATCCACATTTAATTGTCAACCCAGGGTTCTACCAATTGTATCAAGGCTGTCATGCGCTGTATGTGTAGGCCATAGTTTCCCTACCTAGTGTTGAACATTAATTATAAATTCATCAATGTGTAACATCAAACAATACTGTAACAACAAATAAGAGTAGCAACAAGTAATAATTATAACAACAATAAGAGTAACAAAAATTACGACTCACGAAAACACACTCATAAACATTCACAACAACAATAAACTCATGAAAATAAGCCTAACAAACATCTAATCCACCATCACCTAGTCAGGAGAGCGGGCCCAACTCCCTGATCAAGGCTGTTGTGAGATCAACGAATCACGATATGCTCATAAGATCAACTTGTCATTAATAAAAGAAATATTACAAGTATGTTGTTACAGAGTCAAAGTTAGAGTATTTATCTTGTAACCTTAACGACTCTTAACAGTGATATCTTTCACAGCTTGCAACTCTACTTTATGCCAATATTACAGCTCCTAGAATTAGGACACTATCTGACCTTAATTACATGGTGGTTTTCAAAACGAAACAGAATGTAAAACATAACAGTGTGTCAATCAATGGATTGATTCACTGTTGCAGCCAATATCCAAGGATAGTGCTTCCATATTTGACGGTATCATTCAGTGAATCACAGCCTAGTCATTCTTCCTTAAAATCTACAGAAATAACTGAATTAGCAAGACACTTAGGTAATAATCCCCTACGACTATGCTTCATTGACCAATAATTAATCAATAAATGATGAGAGGTATACCTGTATGTTTTAAGATATTGATTAACCACTATTTGCGTGAAATGGATAAAAAGAATAGGGTAAAAGGGTGAGTAAAAGTATACAAATCTAGCCACCAACATGTATCACAACCTATAAAATGTGCATCAAATTGAATATGTATCTTTTGAGTAGCAGCTTTGGTATATGATTTTTGGAATTGAATCTATTGGACTCTATTTTTGTCTCTGCTCATACACTTTTCATACTACTTCTTACCCTGTTTTAAGCTACAGTTGATCTCTTTTCATGTCATTTTGACCTCCTTGTGCCTAGACTATACCAAATTCCCATCCATGGTAAAATCATTACAAATGGTGTTGTTTTAGCTATTTTGATGGTCAATATTAGGTAATTGAATGTGTGCTTGTTTGTTTACTAATCATTATGAGTGATAGATGTCAATATTGCTCTCATAAGGACCCAAGACTTCTGCATCAAAAGATAATTTTGCAGTCAAAGAAGGAACTGTACTTAAGGAAGCAATCTAGAATTGCACTATAGGAAATTACACTTGAATATTTTCACTTAAGGATAAGCAAGATGGTCAACGTGACCTCATCGAATTAAACGCAGAAGATTGATGCTTCTTATGTATAGCCAACTTTTAGCTTCCAAAACTAAATTTTGTCTTATCATTTAGATCTTGTAAAGAAAATTGTTGGTTTCTAAGCCTTGATTAGAATGGAAATCAGATTAGCATCTCCATGATTTGGTTTTTACTAATTGTAATATGTAAACTGGATTATAAATCCTATAGCAAACAATATGGAAAGGAGGATGATTTCCCTTTCATTTTGCTATCAAACCTCAACATTGTAAACTCTGTTATTTAGTAATTAAGCTCAATTATGTGATTCAACATGGCGAGTCACTGATTCGATTTCGGATCAATTATGAACTCATTGAGTCTTTGAATTGAATGCGTTGAAGTTTACTTCTTTCCTATAAGCTTCCAAGCTGACTTTGGCTATGGCAAGGGCCCACCACAATCCAGATCCAGCTTCTGTAATCATACGTGTCAGTAATCTTTGTGTGCATTTTAGTTAATTCCTGCATTTTGATTTAAATTCATTCTTGAACAATTGATTTAAATTTTATTTTTATCAGTTGTCACAAAGAAATTTGATACTGTGTGTGTTAATGTTGTTTACCTTCATAGTCTTTGCAATTTGAGTTTGAAGTGTCTTTTCCTCATTAGACTTCAAAGTATTAGATCGATCAGCTAGTTGTGATTTGATTGAAAAGTTAAGTGTGAATTTCATTAGCATTGTGGGTTGAAATCTTAGTTTCCAGCTTGAGGTAATTTCTATTAGAATTGCCTTAATGCAATGTGTGCTTGTTATATTTCAAAGTAGTTAAGGTTGCAATTAGTAATGTGATTTAATTCTTTCATTAAGAAGACATAGTGTTGGTTTGCTGAAGTCTTAAGTAGGTTTTCTTGAGCTTAGCTTGAGATTTGATTCATGTTAAATGCAACTGTAGCATAGCCTCTCAAGTACAGTTTTGTGTGTCTTATAGCAATTCATAGTTGTCTTATTTTGCTACTCATTCTTGAAAATAGAATTAGGTTTTGATATTTGAGCTTGTTCCTAAGGTTATTATAGATTAGGTAATATGTATGCAGATTAGTTGAGTGTGAGAGATCAAGTTTTCTTGGTTAAGTATATGAGACAAAGTATTTAGATTAGTTCCTAACATAATGATCTCTTAATTGTTGTCAAGACAATGGAATTAATGTGAAGCCTTTCTCATTCTAGGGTTTGAATCAAAGAACAGTTATTGAGTGCAAGGTTGATTGCTTAGTTTAAAATTGAATTACCATTTCAAGTAGATTAGATCTTTTAATTCTTTCAAGTGTAAATTGTAAAAGCCATAAATTAGGGTTTGGATTTCGAATGTAACTTTAAACTATTGGGTTGATGTGTGGAGTCTGTTTAATTAGAATTTTTCTTTCATAGTTTGTCAAAGTAGAATCTGTGGTAAAGAATTAGGCCTTCACTTGAGTCCAGATTCTAGTCCAAGAACAAAATAGGTTAAGTTTATAAAGATTTCAAGTCTTTAAGTTGAATTTGATTATTGATTCCACTTGTGTTAGCAATATGGATTGATTTCCTTTTTCAAGTTGTGTGTTTATGAGCATTTGTGTGTTTCATTACTTAGTTGATCATTATAAAGGAAACATTAAAGCTCTGACCTATAAACTGAATCAAGAAGTCCAGTGCAACTCGTTTTTATGAGCCCTGATTGACATGTAAATATTAGAGGATTAATTCATCAATTAAAACTCTCAACGACATCCCTTTATTTATTTATTTTTTATTTTTAATATAATTTAATTGTGTTTTTCCTATTTTTAATTATATTTATTATTATTATTATCATCATTTTTTATGTTACTAAGTATTTTATTTTTCATGTACTCTATTACAATGATATATTCCATATGAATTCAACATGTTACTAGTGGGAATTGAAATTAGGTAGAGAGGGTGACAATCATTCCTCATAGCCACCCAAAATAAATGAAATTAACAACTTAAAAGGTGTATTTTTTATTATTTATTTTTAATACAATCTTTTTTGTTTATGAGCTTTTTCCTTTAATTTTTATTTACTTATCCTCTTGCTTAGATTTTTTATTTTTCTAAATAGTATTAGCATTATAGGCCATAGCTTAAAAAATGTTGTAATTTTAAGTTGGAAAGCTGGCTGATTTGAATATTTTGGTTGTAAAGATATAGACTTTCAAGACGATGATTTCAACAATGCTATAAATTTCACCTCAAATAAAAGGAGATGCCACCTTTTGATTTGAGGATTGATCTTTTAAGATTTTGGTTATAACAATAATGATTGATAAGTTAATAATTTTAAATAAGTTTCATTTTTAAACTTAATAAAATCTTCACACTGTTAGTGCCACTTTGCGATTTAGAGATTCATGTAAGATTTTTGTTGGCAACATTATGAGATTTTTAAAACCATGGTTATAAAAGTGATAATTTTGACCCTCAAAAGAATGACATTATTTTTACCACCACTTATTGATTCAAAGGTTGATTTTGACGTATTTAATAAAAAAAAAAAAAAAAATTGGGGTTATAGTTTTTTTTTTTTGGATTGCAGATTACTGTGGTGTGATTTCTGAAAGGAGTTCGGATTTTCCATAGTGCTCATGTTTTTTGGTCGACGTCTCGAGTCTGAACCTAGACTCATCTTCAGGACAAATTGTGAGGAGAAAAGAAGGAAAAAGATAGGTATAAATATGAAAACAACTAGCTGTAAAGATAAATTGGCCGACTCATTTTAATTTTAATTTTTTCTATTATTATTTAAGTCTCTAATTTTCTTGTTTATTTTATTAATAATTAATTTGTTATTTCATTTTGATAATATTATGTTTGAGATTTTGTTTATATTATTATAATAGAACCTTATTAATTTATTGTTTTTAATTATTGTTTTATGTTTTTTCATTAGTTCTAATGCTATTTGTTTATAGTTAAATCTTTATTTATATGGTTATATATGTTAATTATTGTGTATTTTAATTAATTTATATTGATATTTAATTGTTGCTGTTAATGATTATTCTTATGGTTAGTTAACTTAGTTATGATAATATTCTAATTGTTATTTTAATAATTATTAGTAATGCTTTTGTTCTTATTTAATAATATTTATGTACATAATTATTATTTACTCTTAGATAGTTGTTTATTATTAATTCTAGATAATACTCTTATATTATCAATATATTATTAATTGTTTTTTATTTATTTATTATTATTTTTATTGTTAACAATGATATTTATTATTGATCCTATCTATATTATTATTCCTATCTATTATTATCGTTATTTATTTCATTCATTGTTGTTTATGTCTCATTATTTATATTATCCTCATTGTACTTCTTAACTTACATTAATATTATATTATTATTGTTTTATATTAATTATTTGTATATATCTATTATTATTATTTATACTGTTGTTTTTATTTCACATTATATTCATAATATTTTATTTCATTCTTTTTGTTAGTTAATGTTATAGTTTTTGTTTTGAGGTTATAATTCTCATCAAATTAGTAACTATGTATTTTTTGGGTTAACTCTCTTTTAGATCCTTTATAAACCTAGAGTGTCTGGTCTAGCCTAGGTCAAATACAAAGCTATCTATACAATGTGAAATTTGTTGAGCTATTATTAATTGTTATGTTAAAAACAATTATCTTAGTGGACCACTAATCTATTAAATCAGGGGCCGAGTGTTTTTTTAAGTTATCATGCAAAGTCTATGTAGGTTACAAGTTATCTTCTAGTAATGGTTGCCTAATGTGCAGTGTATCAAAGTGAAGGAAATCATTCCATAGATAATCAAAACTATAGGAAACTATGTACTCCATTCAATTTATGTAATTATCATTTCAATAACAATAATAAATAATAACAATTCAAAAGTTCACACACTGTGATAGCAACCAATCAGTGAAATCAATAATCATTCAAATTAAAAAGAGCTAGGTTAACCACAAGCTAATTAATTAATGAATTAAATAGATTGCAAGCTACCTAAACTAACAAATCAAAACCTACTATGAAGAATGGGCCTTGTATCCCTAAAATAGAGTGTTATAGAAACTTCAAAATCTATAGACTCAAGTTACCCAATGCACATATACTATTAATTAGATCAGTATTATTTAACATAATTTGACCATGTAATTATTTTCTTCCCCCTTTTCATGAAGAGGGACTTAGTTTTTATAAATTCTCCTAATTATATGTTTTATGCTAAGAACAATATTGAGAATATTATTTATTCTCATTTTCTTCTATCTAATAATTGGATAGAGAATAAATTTCTAATACATATCAAAATGGTTAAGAAAATAGATCAATCACAATTTCTTTTCTAGATCATAAATTATAATTGAATAAATTTATAGTGATCTTCCTCATAACAATTCTAACTTATTTCCACAAAATAGCTAAAATTTGTTATGATGATTAGTCATGAGATCAAAATTGTTGTGGTCAATGGAATTTAATGTAAGCAAGATAGGTATATCATTTAGATTCATGGGGAACAAGGAATCACAGTAATGTCATGACTCCACTAGAATAGCAACATTGTGATATGACTCGAGTAGCAACATTGTATTAATATTGGAGTAATAATATCTTAATATACCTGAACTAGAAATATTATTTTTTCATAATAACCTAGAATAACAACTTTCCATACACCATGATTGTGAGTAAATAAAAAAAGGAATAAATCTCCTGAAAACACTAACATAATCTATCAAAATGACATAATCCACCCAAATGACATGAAATGTGGAAAGAAATATACCTGGTATGAAATACATCAATAATAAGTACAATAATAATTTCAAAATGGTTATGAAGGATGGCAAAAAAGAACTAAAATATGGAAAGAAAAGTATATTAGAAATGACAATTTCAAGTCCCAACAACATCCGCTTAGTAAGATAATTTAAAATAAGTTTGATGTCTAATTGGAAAATAATAACACTAATAATAAGTGTTATATAATTAAGCATTCTAAATTTCTATAAGACCTATGGTACTTATTTTCACTATCAAATAGCTATATCATTAGCTTCTAACATGCATGTTTAAAAAATAATGGAACTCATCAAAAGGCTCATATCAAGTGTATTTTTCAATTTTTTTTATTAAAGACATTAATCAACTCAATGTTGGAACTCGTAATAGTTAAATAATCAACATATAAAATAACAAAAATAATTTCAGAATTAACCTTCTTAACATAGATATTTGGATTTGATCGCCATGTTCCAATGGTACACTTGAAGAAAAGGCACACTTTAAGAAATGGCTATTAATATTTTCATTGGAAGCTTAAGAACTTACATAAGGTCATAAAATGGTTTCTTTAATATGAAACTCAAGTTAATATGCTTCTCATTCGAAAGCATTGTTTGTGGATGTTGCATATATTTTTTTCATGAAGAATCTTAAAAAAAATATTAATATCCATTTGGTGGATCTCCAAAAATGACTTTGCAGGTTTTTATTTTAATAACTATGAATTTTTTTTTAATATATATATACATTGAAACATTTTTTTTATATATAATTAATACATTATTTGAAACATTTAATAAAAATAACTAGTTTATATGTAGTTTACATTTTCCACATATATGAATTAAGTTCTATTTTAGAAATCCACTTGAAACCAACAAAGTTCTTACCTTTAGGATGGGCATCAACTTCCAATTTTTATTTTTTTATCAAAGCATTATAAGTCTACTAGCATAGAATGCTCCCATTCTTTCTTCCTTTTAGCACACACATAAGAGGTGGGATAATTAGTTGGCATAACATTATCTATATGTGCATTTCCTATAATATACCTCGAGAGGATATTACGGGAATCTAGAGGTACCCAAAGGTGGGTAATGAATATAATGTGGCCATAATTATGTAATAGGTCCACTTAGTTGTTACATAGGAATGTGAATTTAAGGATGAAATGTAATGTACTTGGGGAGGATAATATGTGGTCCTATCCTAACCCCCTTAAGTAGATAGATAGGTCTCCATATAATATGAAAGCAATAATTATAAAAATGATTACTAGAAGGTTAGCTATTAAAAAATTCTTTCACTTGAAAGTTCCTAGGAGGTTAATAGAAAGTGGAAGCAATAATTATAAGAAGGCTTACTAGAAGATTTCATTTATTAAAAATTTCCTTCACCAAAATATTCCTACTAGGTTAGATAGAAACTATATAAAAAAGTAGAAGCAATATAATCAGATGCGTTATGAAGCATGTTATAGATGTGGCAAGCATGACTTGTGAATTGATTTCTTCCTTGATCTAGGTGGATATTGTGGCCACCCGCCTATTCCACACTGATCCCCACCATTGCTTCTTTTAGTTTCCTTAATTGTAGCACAATTTACTATTTTTTGGTATTTTTTCGAGTCTTGTGGCAAAGGTTTGTAGCCGAAAGTTGTAGTCCTCGAATAAATATTTATAAAAAGGTATTTTATGCATCAAATGGAGATCGTATGCCAAAGTTACAACCTAGAAATTTTGATGTACCAATTTACCCCAACGGGGCCCACAGAATTTTGGCGCTTCATCTCCTAGGGTTAGGTTTTTGGATCTTTAGGGTTTTCTATTGTTTCTAAATAATAAAGAGGACTTGGAGCCTCATTGTAACATAATTCAGAAGGCATGTAGCCACTTGTTTATGGTGTTGAACCCACCAACAT
>APFE031707548.1:583-14102 GCA_000404065.3 Pinus taeda | reverse complement strand
GGGGGTTGTGTTTTTACCACAACAGGTCTTCAGAGGATAAACTATGGAAATTGGGTAATGCTGAAAGTGGGATATTCTTCGTAGGAGTTGTTCCTCTTGGGAGTTCCCCAATAGGGAATTCCAGGGTGGAGAGAGAATTCTCTCCCCTTCCTTCTCCTATACGACCTCCACCGAAGAGTCCTTCATTGTTGTCCTCCATTGGTTGTTTTCCTGATGTGCTTGCCCAATCTTCAGTGTTTTCTGTTGGACTCTCAATGTCCTGAACTGGTTCCTCAACTTCAGTATCTTCTATTGGTTCTTCAATATTTTCTACTGGTCCTTCGACTTCCTCCACTGGTTCCTCAGTGTGTTCTGCTATTTCTATAATCCTTTCAGGTCCCACTACTTCCTCCGTTTGATGGTCCGTTTGGAAAGAGTGTTGGGTTTGTGGCCTTCGAGAGCTTAACCTCTAGGATGTCTCAGCTTTTGAAATAATATCATCGATGAAAGTTTTTCTTCCTCCTCTTCCTTTGCCCTTGCCACCTGTAGGATTATTTTTCTTGCATCCTCTCATGCATTCTACATATCTACAGAAAAATCATCAGTACTTTTAAAATCTATAATTGCCTTCCCCGGGAACGACGCCAAAATGTTGGTCACTTTAATTTCTTATTGAATTAAACAACAAAGTGCGACATTAATTGTCAACCCAGGGAAGTCTTGTTATTTCAAAGGCAACTGCATACTATATGCACTCAATTTTAAAAGCAATGGTAGTTGTAGTACAAACAAATCACGCCTTAAATTAACAAAATGAAGCTCACTCTGCATTACAGCAATTACACTCTGTTGCAGAGAGCTATCAGAAAAATGCTTAACTTCACGCAAAGAAATGAAAAGAGTCAATTTGCAAAAGAAAACAATGGTTGTGTTGTAATAGAGAGTCAGGACCCTATCCCCAGAGTGGGAATCTCCAGCACCTGCCTTTGATTAACTAGCTTGCCAATTCACTCTGTAACTTAATCACCGGTGAAACACTCATACAACAATCAATTGAGAAAGAAACAGAGTTTCAGCAAAGGTATTATAAACAATGTTCAACAAACAGTATTTGCTAACAAGGCATGAATAAAAGACACACTTAACAAACTGCAAAAATGTGATGGGTTAATCTTGTGATGAAGGTGGACCCTATCCTTCTCACAAGATTCCCTAGGAAACAAGAACTAGAAAAAGATGTTCAGAACAAAACTTTATTCATCCATCAATATGTCATATTACAAAAAGAATTCTAGTCCTGTTCCTTCAGCTAAGCCTTTTCCACAGTCTGTTCCCTCCCCCTCTAATGTAGATGTCTCCTCTTTATAAAGAGGAGACATCTATTACAAAAGATTTACATTGTTTTAACCCATTATACAAAAATAGGGAAATCAATTCCCTGTTAACAAAATGTTGTTACAGTAATGTTGTCTTTAGATATAAGCGTTGCATCCAGTGTAACAGCTTTTTCGGTGATCAGTTCTAGTTCCTTTGCTGCTGTCAAATTTAGAACGCGAATCTCAACTGTTTCAGCATCACGATTCGCGTGCCGTTTCTGTTGTTTCAGCAACTGTAAAATAGTCTTCCAGGCTGTTTCAGCATCGCAGACTGCACATCATTATTTAACTATTTAGCACTTAATAATTCAAAGATTAACTATGAAGATGTCGTGATTATATGCTAAATAATTAAACGTATAGTGATGAGAAGAATCATTACATACCTTTGAGATAATTGGGTTAAAATACTAACAAAGGCTTTTAAATATAAGTTTGAAAGGGATGGTATCATAGCAAAATATATGGTCAAAAAGGGACAGTATGAGGTCCTAACATTGGTATGCTCCAGTAGCCCTCCCTGCTGTTTTGCATGACCTTCCCAGCAAATATGTTGCTAGAATTCCAACATGCGGTGGGGATGAAGAAATCACAGCAGAGGAACATGTAGACGGATTCAATGATTTTTCTGACAGAGAGGAAGTTGATGATGAGGATGTGAAGCTAAGATTGTTTGCACAAACCTTAATTGGAGAGGTTAGAAAATGTTTTAAAGCTCTTATAACTGGAAGCATTCACACTTGGGCAGAGTTTGAAGATAGTTTTCTAAGGAAGTGGGGAAACAGAACTAATCCTGTCCAAGCTCTTACTGAATACAACAATCTTAGAAGAGCACCTGATGAAACCGTCCAAAATTTCTCCAAAAGGTTTAATAAAATATACAATTCCATCCCAGTCCATTTGAAACCTCCTGGGGCCTTGGCACAACTGAGATACGCCGAAGCATTTGATTTTGAATTCTCTCTGTTACTCAGAGAAAGGGATTCTGCTACTCTTACTGACATGAAAAACGATGCAATTAAAGTGGAAGTAAACATGATTGCTGCCAAAAAATCAAAGATGGCAAAAGCTAAATTGAAAGAAGAAGAGAAACCTTCCACTTTAGCTCCAGAAGATAAGTTTGATTCAATGATGAAGACCATGGAAAAGCTGATGGATCGGTTGGCTCTTGGGAATACCTCTACTCCTCCAGTGCAGCAGGAACCTCAATTTAGAAATCCTCAGTTCAGAAGACCTCAAAATCAGCAAAGGCCAAGGGAAAATAGGAATCAACAGCCTGATCCTTCAGTAAGACCTCCTTTCCAGCAAAACTTGGTTGATGAAGAAGATGAACCTGAAATTCCTGAAGAGTCCATCCATTGTCTTGATGAAGAAGTGCCAGGGATTTTCTTGACTAAGGAAGAACATGATGAGTCCAGTATGATCAAACAAGGAGTAGAACCTTCGGATTATTTAAAAGGCTATCAGCATGCTATCTTTAGGATGCAAAAGCAGTACAATCTCAGAAATAGAAATGTGCCCATTACAGCAAGAAAAGCACAGCCCAAGAAGGATGCATCAAAGGCTGTTGAAGACAAGAAAGATAACTCAAAGGTTGCTGAAGGTAAAAATGATTCTCCACTTGACAAAAAGGATATTCAAGCTCCATCCCCTACTAAAGAAATTGAGAAAAATGTTTATGTTTTTAACCTTGAGAATGAGATTGCAAAAATCAAAATATCAGTCCCCTTTAGTGAAATTCTCAAGGTAGACAAATACAGAAGTAAGATTGTTGAAATGCTTAATTCACAACCAGGAGTAGCTGATATCTTAAATGTGCAAGAAGATAATCCTATTATTTACTTGGGTCCAAGACTTGAAGATGAACAAAATGAAGAGTTTCCTCCTTTCTACATAAGCAAAAGCATTCATGATATGACCTTACATAATGCTATGTTAGATTCAGGGGCATCTCATAATCTTATGCCCAAGGTGATCATGCAAAGATTGGGATTACAGGTAACGAGACCATATAAGGATTTATTTTCCTTTGATTCAAAAAGAGTTCAATGCATTGGTTTGATTAAAGATGTCGTTGTGGGGCTCACACAAATTCCAACAAAGACAATTGTCATGGACATTGTTGTGGCCGACATTCCACCTAAGTTTGGGATGCTTCTTTCAAGATCGTGGGTAGCAAAGATCAAAGGCACGATGCAGATGGACCTTACCTATGCTACTATTCCTGTTTTTGGTGAGCAAAGAAGGTTGTATCGAGAGACCAGAATGGCTTATATGGTAAGCAACAAGGATAAACCTCAAAACTTTCCCATTTATTAATTTGATATTGGTCTCGGATCAGCCATTCTTTTTAATGAATCAGTTGGAGATGAAACAGAAGAGAGGCTTTCAGAAAATCAGTGTCAAGGAGATCAGCAAGGAGATGAAAAAGACACAATAGGTTGGTGGTCATTATACTTTGATGGATCAGCAGGAAGAGAAGGGGTAGGAGATAGGATTTGGATCACAAGTCTTGATAATGAAAGTAAGTTTATCTCCTACAAGCTAAATATTGATTGCACTAATAATATGGCCGAGTACGAATCTCTGATTTTCGGCTTAGAAGCTTTGTTAAAGTTGAAGGCTAGAAACATTGTTATTTGTGGAGATTCTAAATTGGTAATTAAACAAGTGGAAGGTGCTTATCAAACCAAGGATCTAAGGATGAGGGCATATAGAAACTTAGTGTTGGATATGTTGGAAAAGTTTCAGGCTTATTCTTTTACTATCAAAACCAGAGACCAAAACTCTATTGCAGATTCTCTTGCTGTTTCTGCCAGTCTTTTTATTATTCCTATGCACTCTTCTGAAAAGTGTGAGGTGGAGGTTCGTCATTGACCAGTTATACCAGATAACATCACTAATTGGCAGGACTTTGAGGATGATCAGCAGGTAAAGAATTTCATTGAGTTAAAGGAAGAATTTGAGAGCACTCAAATGGATCAACAAAATATGTTTGTGGAATCAAAGGAGAAGTCTGAAGTATTACAATTAAAAAACAACTTAAATCCAAAGGGTCTCATTCCCCTTGAGAAATTGTTTGATCAAAATGATGTGTTCAAGGCTCCAAAATTACAAGCTGATGAGGAGGAAGTAGAAAGATGCAATTTAGGGGATTCAGTTGTACCTAATATGGTTAAGATTTTGAAATTTCTTTTAGCTGATGTGAAGGCTAAATATGTTGAATGATGAAAAGGTTCATTGATGTTTTTGCATGGAGCTATGCTGATTTGAAACAATATGATTCTTCAATTATACAGCATACCATTCCTATTAAGGAGAATGAAAAACCTTTCAAGCAGAAGTTAAGAAGAATTAATCCTCTCCTTATGCCATTGATTGAAAAGGAAGTGAAAAAACGTTTTGATGCTAAGATTATTGTTCCAATCAGATTCTCAAATTAGCTTGCTAATTTGGTCCCAGTTAGAAAAAAGAGTGGTGAGATCAGGATTTGTATAGACTTCAGAAATTTGAATAAAGCCTCATTGAAAGATAATTATCCTCTTCCCAATATGGATTTAATTCTACAAAACATTGTTGGTTCACAAAGGATGTCTATGCTTGATGGTTTCTCAGGGTACAATCAGATTCTTGTGCATCCAAATGATCAAGAGAAGACAACCTTCACAATGCCATGGGGAACATTCATGTATGCTAAGATGCCTTTCGGTCTCATGAATGTAGGGGCCACTTTTCAAAGAGCAATGGATATTGCTTTTGCAGAAGAAAAGGACGAATCAGTGGTGGTTTATCTTGTTTGTGAAGGTTAGGTGTTAGTCCAAAGTTCAGTTTTTCCATGTTTACTTTAGTGTCAAAGTCTTAGTGTCTTGAGAGTCTTGGTAGAATGGTTAAATAAAAGTCAATAGTCTATTCTCATTCAACATTGGTCCCATAACTTACATAGAATATATGTATCAAGCTCGGTGTAAAGGTTCTTAAGTGTTATGAAATGCTTTAGGTGTTTTCGTAGCGCAGCGCAGTTTAGGTGATTTCGTAGCGCATAACCTAGATTTTACACTGGCTGCGGTACGAAATCAGATATTCATGCAATTCGTAGCAAATATTTCTTACCTTTCATATCTGTTAAGTTCAGTTATGGTTGCATCATCCACTGTCAGCTTATACACTTCACATATCATGTCCAACCGCTTATCTTCATTATTACAGTCGGTAGGTACCTTGGTACACTCGGATTGCAAGTTTCAAGAAGTGCCAGACATTTACTGTCATAATTATGATTGTATTCATGGCATGAGAAACAAATCTGCAAGCGTTCAATTTGAATGCATTATACATCAAGCGAGGCAGTTATCAGGCGAGGCAGCCATCAAGTGAGGCAGGGATCGAAGATTCAGCAGTGCCAATTTTTCAAACCTTCATTATGCTGAAGTCTCATGGAAGGATCTCCAGAAAGAAAAGAGCATAGGTCAGGTAGATGTTTGAGGAACGAACCTGAAGGGGTAGACATTATCTTGAGGAACAAAGAAGTTTATCATGCATTCAAGCAGGTTGGATGTTGGAATTTTTACGAGAAGCTTCAGGGAGGTCATGCACAAATCACCAAGGAATTTGCCTTGAATTTCACAGGACTGAATTCAAAGGTTGGGATGCTTGAATTGCAAATATCACCAGAGGTTACTAAGATTCCAAGGGGACAAGAAATTTGGTTTAAAAATTTTAAATTTGATATGACCCCCTGCAAAGAATTTCTGAAGCTAGAGTTCATTGACTCAGATTTAAACAACTTTGTGCCTAGAAATTATGTCAAGGACTCGTATGCTAATCTGCTTACCTACATATATAGGTACCTTACCTGTGAAGGGAGATATAACAAGGTGTATTCATATCATTTCAAGCTTCTTCTACATTTCACAGGAAATATATCTCTTGACTTATCTTTCTACTTATTTCGTAGCCTAAGAAAAATGTGTGACAAGGTGCAGCTAAGGAAAGAAGCCTGTGAGACCTCATTGTTTCACCATGGCCTAGTTAAGTTGATCGTTCTGCATGAACTCCAGAGAGTAGGTAGGGACTGGCCCACGTTTAGGTTTATGTCTGGCTTTAAAAATGAAACTAGTCTCAGTCCCCTAGCTACGAAAAATTCTCCACCAATAACTGGTCATCATACAGAAAGATCCAATAGATTCACCAAATTGAAAGCTAGGAAACAAGTAAGGGAGCCCACTAGATCAATGGTTATCCAAGACACACCCCAGCAGTCCCTGAAAAAGAAAACATGTGAATCATCTGCAGGAGAAGTAGTCTAGAGAAGAATGACCAGGAGTCAATTAGCTAAGGAAAAAGGCAAGAAGGTGGTTGCTGAGGAAAGCCTTGTTTCAAAGGGAAACTTGAATGACTTACTACAAGCCATTGATATTGAAGAATCTCCCCTGGTTCAAGCATATTTGATAGCATCAGGTAAAGACAAGACTAAAAGAACTAAAGCCGCGAAAAAGCTCAAGTTTGATGATCAGGTTGCTCAATTCGTCTTTAAGCCAAGAAGACCCATGACGAGGAATTTCAAACAGATATAGGAGATGATGCCAGAAACAGGTGAAAAAGAGGAGATCACAAAAACTCATGACAAACCTATGACTTCATTACAATCATCATCAAGCTGCATAAAGAAGATAAGGGAAAGGAAATCATCCTGCAAGAGGAATATAGTATTGAAGAATTGAAAAATAAGTTGAGGTTAGCTAATCTTGAAATTGCTAGATTGAACAAAGCCTCTAGGAAGCATGCAATCAGGGAAGCTCATTTTGACAAAATGCAAGCTCTGTGGGAAGACAAAACCGTCCAAATACCCAAGGTGGTCGACTGTAATGCACAATATTATACCTGGTCAGTCCCTGCAATAAAGGAAGTGATGTTCATCAGGAGAGTTAATATGAAACTTAGAGTTGGGAACAGGGTTATGAAGAGACAAATTGAAGAGTTGAAGCTGCAGTTAAGCCAGTGGGAAAGATCTCCTTAAGGAAACCACACAGCAAGTAAGGTTATATTCAAAATTTTGATGATTTACCTTGTTACGGTTTCTTGAAGAATGATACATTTCTACTCAATTTTGATAGCTTCAGGGCAATTGAAAGGGATATGTCAAGATAAAAGAGGCTCAAGTCAGTAAAATTTTGGGGTTAAACTGTGTTTTGTGATTACACATCAGTTTCGTAGCGCGCTACGAAACTGCTGAAAAAGAAAACATAACGCACAGCAGTTTCGTAGCGTGCTACAAAACTGCTGTTGCTGCATAATTAAAGCTCAGTGGGTCAAATTTTGAGGGACCAAGGGGACATTTTTGAAAGGAAACCTCAGAAAAGATCATTTACAATATGCAAGAAACCAGCCAGGGCAAAACAAGCAGAAAGAAGTTATATGAATTTTAAACTCTTTGTTATACAAATGATAGTATTGTAAATGACTTTTCAATCAGCTTTAAAAAGGATTTTGTCATCACACGTGTATATGATTCAGGTTTACAGAACATGAAGAACGTGGCACTCAAATAGATGTTTGGGTAATTAAAGAAGATCAACATGGTTAATCGGTTCCGAATATCTTTGAGGAAACCAAAAGCATAACAACAGGGCAGTTTCCTACTTATCAACAGCAGTAAAGGGATAAGATATTAAGGACCAGTAAGGAGCTTCGAACATCCACCACAGTTAAATTGAAGGAGACCACTTGTCAGAGAACGAGATTTGATTGTAATTAATGTTATTTTCAGCATGATATGGAGTTAGACTCCTAATTGTCGTAGGTTTCTAAAACGTCTAATTAGCAGTTTGTTGCATTTAATAAGTAGTTAAAGTTTGAATAGGTGTCATAGTAAGCAAACTTCGAGTTCCCCTCATGCTGGAGGAGGAATCTCAGCTTTGTAAAGAATTCTATATATAGCAGAAACAACAATGTACTTGGGGTTGGAAAATTTTAGAGAAATTGGAACTATTGTGCTATGTATATGAATCTGTTTTAGTAATACAAGACTTGACTTTACTTCTCAGGAATCAGAAGGAGTTTATTGTTCAGAATGTTGTGTATTATCTTCTCTTCAATATTTGCAGTGGTATAGATGTGTGATTACTTAGAAATCACTGGTCGTGCTCTAATTTCCTTCACATATTTATAAGCTGTGTTGCCCTATATGTTTCTGGTGTGTTCTGAATGGTAGAAATCTAAATGCCCTGACTTCTATGTAAGGTTGATATCATTGTTATACTGAAACGATTGTGACTCCATAAGCCCAATGGATACCTTTTAATTGTGTTTCAACCACTCTCATTTTTCTATCTTTGTTTCACAAGAGTTAGCCATCTTTATCATAATAAAAAACATTAATCCTTTGAGAGAGCCCTCTTAGGTTAGGGAGGCTAAGCCTCAGCCTAAAGCAGGTTTGAAATAGTTACTTAAGGTCTTCCTAGTCAGCAGCCTTCCAGGGTCTAATTTTGAGATAACACCTACAACAATTTGACAAATTACAAGGTCTAGTTTCAATTTTGGACCAAGCTATTGAAGAAACTTATATTCAACAATTTGTTGAATTTTCCTCTTTAACAGTTGCAGTAGCCTCTTTGTCTACCCAATCTTCCTAGTCTGTTCATATACAACCTCCCAGTCTGTCTCATTCCATAGTATCAACTTCATCACCTCTGATATCTCAAATTGTTATTCCTACTATCCCTGTAGTTATCACAACTACACCTACATTAGGTCCATCTTCCAGTCCATCTTCCAGATCAGTTAGGGCAGATAAGTATGCACCTTCGCTGTTACCAGGTTAACTAAATGCTATGCCTGGATATTACCAATCTAAAATTGTGACCTTTGATAACACTGGTTCTCATATTGCTCAGCAGCATGTGGATAGAATGAATGATGTGTTTGATCTTCAAGAACTAGATGAAGCCGATGTAAAAATGAGATTGTTTGCTCAATGTTTTGGAGGTTATGTCAAGAAATGGTTTAGGAGTTCACCTACAGGTAGTATAGCTAACCTGGATGCATTCCATCAAACTTTCTTAGCTAGACGGGAGATCAAGATGTTGGGTGTGGAGCCTGATTAGCTTCTTTATTTAGAGGTATCGCTTGTGTTTTTTTTCCCTAGAAGGAAACCCCTCTCTATATATGAGGGAATTACATTACATCTACGTAGATCTATATTCTGAGTGAGAAAGAGAGAGGAGATTGTGTGAGAGCAAAGAGAGAAATACGATGGATCTACTGTAGGTTGTATCTCTTCAGTTTGTTGGATAATATAAAAGGAAGGACTGGCCATTTCTTCGTGGACGTAGCCCAAGTTGGGTGAACCACATATATTTGTGTCTCTCTTGTTTTATGTGTTTATATTTATGCAATATATTTTATGTGTTCCATTGCTCTGTAATATATAATTTTCTAACACAAGAAAAATCCACTTCAACTCCTAAATGAATATAACGATTGAAAAGAAAACCAAATGAAAGCGTGGAAGAATATTGTGAACGGTTCAATACTTTTTACAATGCCATTCCACAAGACATCAAGCCCTCCCCTAGCATAGCTTTAATTGATTTTCCTTATGGTTTTGATGTAGACATGGAATATAAAATTAGAGAGAGAGACCCAACAACTTTGGAAGAAATGCAAGCTAATTCTATTAAATTTGAAGCTAACATCTTAGCCAAGAAGGCAAAATTAAAATATGAACACAGGTTTACCATAAAAGAAGAGCCCTCCACTTCTACTTTTGATCATAAAATTGATATTTTAGTGAGGGTACTAAATTAGATGATGCAAAGAGTAAACATAAATTATCAAACTCAAGTGAGAGAGAACCAAAATGCTCCTCAAAATAGAAACCAAAAATTTATAAGGAATGTTCCCCAAATCAAACAAAGTGAACAAAAGGGGCTACACTAGCAGGTTCGGCCTCCTTTTCATGAAAATTTCACTAATGACGAGAGAAATATTACTGAATATTTGGAAGAAAATCAAATAAATATGATGGGAATAAACGATGATGGAATAATTTTCCTCACTCAGGAGGAGCAAGAACTTTTTCTCCTCGCTCAGATCGAACTAGATTCTAAAGAATCATACGAATATAAAAAAGGTTTTGAAAATGCTATCATGGACGTCCATAGGCAGTATAACCTTAGGAGAAAAAAGAATTCAGAAACTCTCAACATCAAAAGCTCGAATAATCCTGATAGAAAATCATCTAAAATTGAACTTAGGAAAAACATAGACAATCTTCCTAAGAAAACTGTGGATAATTCTGGTAAGAAGAAAGCATAAATTCCTATCAAGAAGATTGTTGATAGTGTTTCTAAAACTACTCAAACAGATGTCCCAACCACCAGTCGACAAAAAGAGCCTATAAAAAAACAAATCACAGATCAACTTGATTAAGATTCAAACATCGTTCAACACTGAGAATGAACTAGAAAAATTGAAAATCCATATTCCTCTCACAGAGTTAATGAACAAAAAAATGTACAGACCCCAAGTAATGAAATCTCTAAACATAGGGGAAAACATAGACTCTGTAAATCTAAATGATGACCATCCTGAACTCATATTTGGATCAGAAGTTGAGGGCAAACCATAGGAAGGGGGTGTTCCTAATTTCTATGTTAGCCTAAATATTCATGATAAAATCCTCCACAATGCCATGCTGGATTCTGGAGCTTCCCACAACTTAATGCCTAAAGATGTTATGGAGAAATTAGGACTTGACATTACCAGACCTTATAAAGACTTATACTCCTTTGATTCCAGTAAAGTAATATGTCTAGGTCTCATCAAAGACCTGTGTGTTACTTTAGGACAAATCCCATCCAAAAGTCTTGTAATGGATATAATGGTTGCAAATATTCCCCCTAAGTATGGCATGTTGTTTTCATGCTCATGGGGAGAAAAATTACAAGGAACCCTATAGATGGATATGACCTTTTCCACCATACCATTTTTTGGGAAGCAAAGAAAATTATATAGGGAAAGCTTGATTAAATTCATGGTGAGTAGTTAGGAGAAACCTCACAACTATCCTCTTTATTCTGTTCACTTAGATTTGGATTCTTTCATTCTTTACAATGATGGAGATATCAACACTCAAGTGATCCATGCTGAAATTGGAATTTCTAAAATAGATCGAACCCAAACACAAATAAAATAACTAAATACTCCTCCTGAAGCTCTTTGGAACATGTTTTTTGATGGCTCTTGTAGCAAAGATGGTTCCGAAACAGGAATTTGGGTGGTTAACACAAGAAACAATCATGCTAAAGGTCATTCATACATGCTTAATTTCCAATGTACCAATAACATAGCAGAGTATGAAGCCCTTATATTAGGATTGCAGTTGTTGAAAAGATTAGGTGCTAAAAGAATATCCATTCAAGGGGATGATGAATTAATTATAAAATAAATTAAAGGATAATATTCAGTTAAACATCCCAAGATGAGAGCATACATAAATGGTGTTCTTGACTTTCTAGAAACGTTTCGTGAATATGACCTTTTAGCAATTCCTAGAAATTAAAATATCATTCCAAATAATCTGGATTTTTTAGCCAGTTACTGTAAAATGCCTTATCCTAATCAAGAATATGTACTGGAGGGGAAAGATCGACCAACTGTACCAGATAACATGAGGTATTTGCAAGCGTTTGGAAATGATAAACATATTAAAAGTTTTCTGCAATCAAAATATGAATTTCAAGATGATAGTATTGATTTGGAATCTGAAGTAGATAATCAAATAGTTGTACACTCTAATCTAGAAAGGCAATTAAATAATTCAGATGTAAATACACCCATAGATAAAGTTTTAAATAAATTAGAATTTCTTGAGATAGACCCTGAAAAAGAAGAATTTGAAACACTCCATCTTAAAGATAATGTTTTTCCTAGAGGTCTAGTTCCATTAATGGAATTATTTGATTTCAATGATGTGGCTAAAAAGCCTAAGATTGAGCCCACGGGAACAATAGTTGAAGAATGTAATTTAGGTACTGAAAAAGACCCCAGCATCATAAAACTGTCTAAATCAATCCCTGCTGCTGAAAAACAACAGTACATTGCTTTATTCAAGGAATTTAGTGATGTCTTTGCCTGGAGCTATGAAGATCTTAAAATATATGGTACAAAAATTATACAACACAAAAATCCAATTAAGGAAGATCAAAAACCATTTAAACAAAAACTCCGCTATATAAATCCTGTTATGATGCATTTAATTGAGAACAAAATCAAAAGAATGTATGACTCTAAAATCATAGTTCCTCTTAGGTACTTGTTGTAGCGGCTACAACAACCCTCCAAAATTTTGGCCTGCACCAATTTCGGAACCTCCCTTGAAGAGTTTCACTTGATGACTACACACACTCGAGTTCACTCTGTGAGCTCGTGTGAGTCTTTACATATACCTTGGTTGTTCATTGCATTCAAGTCTCTGCATGCTAATGTTTATGTCATGCTTGCGACCATGTTCTGGTTATGCTCAAAGTCTTCACTTCGTATGTGCTTGTTGTATTTTGCACCTGACAGATCAAGCCAAAACTGGGGATAGGTATTTATACCAAAATTATATAGAGATCAGTGTGTATGGTTGTGAATTGGTACCATGCAAACTCCTTAAATACATCCCCATGAGGATTTTTTCCCTCGAGTATAATAGACAAATACTCAATTCAGATGACATCCACTTTGTAGTGGCCAAGAAGAAATCACAGTTCATCATAAAGACACAAGTGGGCCCCTTTGTATGTAACACAAGAACAATAGGTGAAGAAGCAGAAATGATAATTAAATAAATGAAGTTCAGTCTGAGCTGTACATGGTCTTATGACCTTGTGGCATTGTCATGCGGAAAGAGTTATATTTGCGAACAAATCTAACCTCCCTAGGAGTCTAAGACTCTCTAGTGACAAACAAACCAAACAAGAGCTATCCTTCTCTAAACACACATTATTCTATGAGAATTCAAACGTTTTCGATCTTACCTTAGGTCCAACGCTTGTTGTAGCAGTCCAGCCTTGCTGATCCAGATGAGCTCTCCTTCACTTTCAGACCTGCATACACTAACAAAGCAAACGATTACATAACATCTGAATATTCATCATAAAACAAAGCATGTTCATCAC
>APFE031707547.1:161842-178812 GCA_000404065.3 Pinus taeda | reverse complement strand
TCAAAAATCATTATCCCCTTCCTCGCATAGATGATCTATTGGATCAATTGAAAGAAGTTGTTTATTTTTCCAAGTTAGACTTGCATAGTGGATATTATCAGGTCAGAGTTGCAGAACAAGATGCATGGAAGATTGCTTTCAAAACAAAGCAGGGATTGTATGAGTGGTCGGTTATGCCTTTTGGCTTAACTAATGCTCCTGCTACTTTCATGATAATAATGAATGATGTACTCAGACCTTTTCTTGATGATTTCGTTATTGTATATCTGGATGACATTCTGATATTTAGCAAAACATGGGAAGAACATTTAAAGCATGTTAAGCAGACACTAGATGTTTTGAAAAGAGAAAAAATTTATGTTAAACTCTCAAAATGTGAATTTGGCAAAACATCTTTAATTATTTGGGACATATTAGGGGGTGGTGAATTGAAGATAGACCCCTCTAAGGTGGCAGTCATTGTAAACTGGCCTAAACCCAAATCTGATACAGAAGTTAGGAGCTTCTTTGGAGTAGCACAATATTGGAGAAAGTTCATTTCTAACTTTTCCTTAATTGCAGCTCCCTTACATGCTTTAACAGGATTGAACAAGGTGTTTTAGTGGGGAGGAAAACAGCAGAAAGCCTTCGGCACCTTGAAATAAAATATTAGTACAGCACCAATACTAGCACTACCAAATCTTCAAAGACCATTTGAGATCCAAACGAATTCCAGTGACTATGCCATGGGAGCAGTGTTGATACAATACAGTAAACCCATATGTTATCATTCTGATACATTTAATTCTGCAGTAGTTAACTATCCACATATGATAAAGAATTGTATGCATTAGTACAAAGTGTGAAAAAAGTGGAAACATTACTTAATGGGCAAAGAAATAGTTATACATACAGATCATCAACCACTTCAATATCTACATTCCCAAACCAAGTTGCAGCAATCAAGACACTATAGATGGATGGGTTTTCTACAACAGTTTCATTTAGCCATCAGATATAAAAAGGGCATACATAATAAAGTTGCAGATATGTTGTCTAGACCCATTATAAATTCATCTACATTTAAGCATAATTATGTGTTACATGAGAGCTACATTCAACAATATGCTCAAGATATAGACCTTAAAGAGGTATATGAAACTTTAAGTCAAGGAAAATGAGTAGAATAATTGGATTATCGTATTAAGGACCGACTCCTATATCATTGTGGGAAGCTATGCATTCCACAAACTGAAAGAGTAAAGATAATTCGAGAAGCACACACTTCTCTAATATCATGTCACTTTGGAGTAAGTAAAATAGTTGCACAGCTACAAAGATTTTGTTATTGGCCAAAAATGAATGAGACAATTTCTAGATATGTAAGAGGGTGTACTATGTGTGCTAAAAGAAATCCCAGCAATATAAAACTAGGCTTGTACACTCCATTACCAGTTCCTTCTCATCCTTGGGAAAGTCTTTCCATGGACTTTGTTGGAGGACTGCCTAAATCTAGGAAAGGTCATGATTATTTGTATGTTGTTGTGGATAGGTTCAGCAAAATGTGTATTTTAATACCTTGTAATAAACAGATTATAGCTGAACAAACTGCAAAACTGTTCTTTCAACATGTATGGGTTCATTTTGGATTACCTACTTCCATTATATCTAATCGAGACACCCGATTTGTGGGAAGTTTTTGGTCAAGTCTATGGGAACTGATGGACACCAAACAGAAGAAAAGCATAGCTTTCCATCCACATACCGATGGCCAGACAGAAGTAGTCAATAGGACAGTGATCCAGTTGCTCAGGGGATATTATAGCAAGCATCCTATGCTTTGGGATGAACATTTTTGTTATGTGGAGCATGCTTACAACCAAGCCAAACATTCTTCCACACAGAGATCTCCTTTTGAGACCTATTTTGGTTTCACACCAAGGTCTCCCTTGAATTTTGTCTTTGGTAAGGACACAACAGTTGAGGGGCACAACGATGTGGACAAGGAAACTAGGTTCATTGGACAAATCCAAGAGATCCATCGGGCAGTAGAGGAACAGCTGGAAAAGAGCCATGCCAAATACAAGGCAAGGCATGACAAGCATCGGATGGAGCATAGTTTCCAAGTTGGTGATCAAGTATGGTTGTATATTAGCAAGGACAGGATGCAAGGTGAAGGTAAAAAGTTGAAACCAATAAGATATGTACCTTTCAGGATCCTTGAGAAAATTGGTGAGAATGCTTTTCACCTTGATTTGCCAGCTTATATGTACATCTACTCAGTCTTCAATGCAGATAGCTTGAGACTATTTGAACCTCCGTTAATTGAAGATCCTGAAGAACATAGTCAATTGCCTTCTATTAATGACCTTCTACCTGAATATCTTAATAAATTGCAGGAAGACACAGTTCTGGACAGGAAGGTGAGGACGACGCGCAGGGGAGATGTTCAGTACCTCAGAATTGGGCTCAGGGGTTCAAAGCCAGGTAGTGCAAAATGGATAGAGATTAGACAGGTGAGAAAGTTGTATCCTCACTTAGTCGATGCTTGAAAACCAACTTTTGGTGGGCCAAAAGCTTTTTCAATGGGAAGGTCGTGATCCGAATAGGATCCTCAAACAATTCCATGATTGTTAAGAATGGATGACAGACTTCAAGAAATCTTACAGCTATCAAAAATAACCTCTGCATAATGGTAATTTGCAACTAGCACATAGCAACGAGGACCTTCGGTCAAAGCGCGCTGACCGTTGGCCCATGGAGACTATGCATGGCACAAAAAATGGAAATTGCGAAGCTCAAACCTAGAAACAGAGGTTGTTTTTGATACACGATTAGCGCAAGCAAAACCCCTCAAGAAGGAAAAGCCTCGAGCGCTCAGTCACAAGGGAAACTAGAAAACCATGGGAAAGTACTAAAACTGACATGTGGGTCCCGTTCTCAAAACCAGCGGAATATCAGAGGCATTTCAGGTGGTAAGTGGGTTTGGCTGAAGACCCAGCGATTCCATACACCAAGTGATGTGTGTCCGGTGGGGAGAGAGAAAAACCTCTTACATCGTGGAATAACGGTCGAGCAACTCATCTGTGTGATATAAGCGAAGACCGTAGGATCTGGGGGCTCCAGATCAAATGGCAAAGGTTCAACCCGATGGATGACTGGACTCAAGGGAGAAATAAGCTACAATGCATAAAGATTTGAAGTCCGATTTAACCAATGAATCGACAGAAGGATCCGTTTCGTAGGCATCTAGGAAATAATGGAGAAAATGACCATTCGAGAAGAACTAACACTCAATTTGCAAGAAGACAGGTGGCCACCTCTCTGCGGAGCATTATGCAGCAATGATGATGCAGAGCAGAGAAGTCTTAGCAGACAGAGGCAAGCGATCCAGAGAGCCGGGGAGCCGAAATGAACAGTCAGGGAATGAACTGGCTTTAAAGCCATGAGCTGACAGAGACAAGACAGAGAGAGAGACAGTGAGGCAGAGAAGCCATGAAGAAGCCAAAGGCCAAGAGACACAGAAATAAAGGCGAAATTGCAGAGAACAGAAAATCCAAGCTAACCATTAGAGTAAGGGTATCATTGAGCAAACGGAGACTAATTGAGGTCGAAATTCAGTAAGGGGAGTTTGTGAAATCTAAGGACTTGGGAATTCCAAGTTCCATCCTACTGATCATCCTCTTGTCAAGTGAGACTCAGATTGAACTCCTTATTGTAAGACTCTGCTTTAAAAACATAATAAAAAGGCCACCACTGAAAGCTGGACTAGGAGACATAGCCCAGGAGGATTGGGTGAACTCCTTATTAAATTTTTTTGTGTTTCTATTTTGCTTACTGTGATCTCTTACTGTTTCAAGTGTATGTTTATTTTGCAATCTTATCGATCTGTTGCCTAAGATAACATAAACACACACACCAGCACATGAGTCTGTAATACCTTCATTAATTTCTTGAGGTCACTTAGGGGTGATTTCAGATAACAGAGCAAGCAGGATAGAGCAAAGCAAAGCAGTATTCAAGTTGTACAGGGCAGTGCATTTGATGGATGAATAGTAGCGACCGATAGACAGATTGCAGATGGAATTCTCCCTAGTTGAGAGGGAGTGTTAAAATTGGCAACTAGGGCCAAACTCCATGTGGGTCATCTCATTAATGGATGATAATATTTTTATTAGATTCCTCTCGTTGAGAGGTGTAGGATTGATCTAAAGATCATCTGATTCTGATAAGTATTTATTGAGATATGAATTTATTTTGATTATGGAATAATTATCATGCCGACCTACAACTCATGTAGGCTTAGAAGCCCAACAATCACATCTATTCAAACATCAACATTGTGCATAATTACAGGAGGACTTTTCCTCATTTGTACTCACTCATCTCATCACATCTCTCTCTCTCTCCTCTGCAGAAAAGAGACCCTCTCTCACACATGTGGAAGGAAGGTGCAGATTTTAGGGCAGCAACTGTAGAACCAAACTTTGACCAGCGTTGACTAGAAGACTCCCTCCTCAGAACTGTGTTGTAGGTCCATTTGTATCTCCTCTAAAGGCCTCATTTTTTGGTGGTGGAATCAAGCCGATCCGATGGTCAGTTTACGAGATATTGTTTTCCCTAGTTTGGGACTGATCTAGGGTTTGCTGCTGCTGATGTAAATCAGATTTATGTACTATTTCTCTCTGTTGAATTATTGAAGATAAAGGAAGATTTGATCAAAGGGTTTCCCCAATATTTATATTTGGGTTTGTCCTTGGCTAGTCGCCACATCTTTTGTCTCTTGTATTGGCTTGTTTTCTGTCGATCGTTTAATGTTCTATTTGCACTTTACTTTATGTACATGTGATTGCTAATTTGTGGATAATAATAAGAAAGATAAGTAAACTGTCAAAAGCATAGAACATATCATAACTTAACAATCCTCTAACTGCTCCGTTCTTGCTAATTTTGACTAAATTATCAAAATTAAAATTACTCAATCTTCTATGCCATAAACAAGATTCTTCTTTTTTCTCATGCAACAACTGTATCTAGTGTCATAAAAAATATACATGTTGGTGTCACTTATATTTGTCTTTGCCACTGTCATTCCTAATTTAGCATTTCTAATCTCACACTCTTTAGATCTGAAATTCACCTCATGCCCATTGTTGAAAATGGAAACAAGAAATGCTAAAAATAAAAATGTTATAAATAGCATCTCAGGGACCAGTGTTGGAAATAGCAACAAGGAATGATAAAATAGATATGCTATAAATAGCATTTCAGGATAGATTCCAATTTTAATTAGTCCCTGAATTAAAATTCGAATTTGATCTCAGCAATTGTTTGAAAAATAATTAATTAATTCATCTTGAGTTAATTAGTTGGAGAAAATCAAACATGAAGTCTATGTGATGACATACAACAGTTATCCCTTTTATTGAGGAAGTTATCCCTTAATTAAGGAGATCAGGATGAGTTGTACTTTGAGTTGTAATTAGTTAGCTCAGTTAACTAAGTTAAGTCTAGTTAAATTAGTTCCAAACAGTTGGAGGAACTAATTGTGAGTTCAGTCAGTTAATGCATGCATGCATGCAACTAATGTTCTCCAGATAACTGGATATTCTCTTGTAAATAACTCATGCATGTCAGCGCAAAGAAAGACCCAGCTGAGATTAAAGGAAGGGACAACGTACTATCAGTTGGAGGAATTTTCCTATAAAGGAAACTCATCCATGCAGAAGGAATTATCTCCTTCAGGATTGCATAGTTATTTTTGAGTTTGGTGAGCAGTGTGTGAGGTGAGAATCACACAAGTTGCAGTTGAAGGACCCAGGAGAAACTGCACAAGGAAATAGGAGGCTTGGAGGGCTGAGGGAAGGCATATGTTGTGTCTATTTAGTTTGTGAGTTGTATTGTAGGATTGTACTGAGAGTTGGATAGCTTGTGAGCTAAAGCTTTCCGTAATCTAGACATATTTCCACTTGTATGATAATATAGAGATCGGGGTTTTTAGTTGAGGCTTTCCCCAGAGTATTCTTCTATGTTCATGTGTGATTGCTTTCTCATTCTCTGTTATATGTGTTCTATTTGATCTTGCTCAAAATCAATTAAGCTTTCGAAAGTTTGTTGTAGAAGTAGATCTAGTATTTTGCTTTAGTATATTGCATAATCTGTTGATATACACTGAGAAATTCTAGATGGTATCAGAGCAAAGGTGATCAAAACGAAGAACAGTATACAAAGAAGGGAGAAGTTTGAAGTTTAAAGTCCTTGGTTATAGAATTCGAATTCTTATCACATCTCAAATTTCACCAATGGCGTTCAATGGTTTGAGACTCGAGTATGCCCTTGATGGCAGCTCAAATTATATAGCGTGGAAGGATTGCATGGAAGTAGTATTAGAGGACAATGGTTTGAAGGACTTCACTGATCAAGAATTCCCCAAGCCAGCAGCAGCTAATGCTACAGAATTGGCGGAATGGAAGAAATGTGTGGCTAAAGTGAGGAGAATCCTTCTAGAGGGAGTTCGAGACCACATAGTCTCAAGTCTCCATGGGAAGGAGACATCATTTTCAATGTGGAAAACATTGAAAGATCTATATGAGAATAGCAGTGATCAGAGGAAGCTGGCGCTGAAAGACAAGCTTTGGAAAATCAAGTGTGAAAAGGGTGACACGATCTCTACATATTTGAACAAGCTCATCACCTGCCGGGATGAGCTTGGAAGTGTAGGGATCACAACAGTCGATGATGACATGGTGAGTATTGCTCTCCTCGGTCTTCCTAGGAGCTGGCATAGTTACCAAGACTCGGTAAATGGAAGAGAGAAACTTCCAGATTGGGAATGACTTTGGTCGGATCTGATGCAGGAGGAGATAAGGAGAAGCACCTGAGATGGTTCTTCATCCAAGGAGGATGAAGAAAATTACGCCTTAGCAAGTAAGGAAAAGAAAAGGAAGGATAATGATTCTCATCCCAAATCGAGTTCTTCCCATGGTGGGAAGAAGTTTGACAAATCGAAAGTGCGATTCTTTCATTGTCATGAGGTGGGCCATTATGAAACAAATTTTCCATTGAAGAAATCCAAGAAGGGATCCAAGGAAGGATCTAAAGGTGAGGCATTGGCCTCTCAGTTCGAATTAGTTTTTACCCTCATCACATGCATGGTTTCATCGATGATGAGTTGTCTTGACAGTGGAGACTCATTCCACATGACCAGCGATAAGAATTTGTTTAGTACCTTGGAGGAGAAAGACCTCAAGATACTCATAGCGATGGGTAATGATGAAAAGTATAGTGTTTCAGGTGTCGGAACGGTTTCTTTTGAGAGGGAGCATGGAGCTTGCATTACCTTGACAAATGTGAAGTATATGCCAAGAATGAAGAAAAACTTGGTATCAATCACGATGCTGGAAGACAAAGGTTATGATGTAGTCTTCTGTAAGGGAAAGGTTTTCCTTAGACACATCACCACGAGACAGGTGAAGCAGATTCGTTCACGAGTCAAGAACATGTATGCTCTTGAGGTTCAAGATGCATGCAAAGCCTTGAAGAGCAAGGCAACTGTTGGAGACTTGGTGGTTGAGAGGGAGAATACATTACCTCTCAACATGTAGCACCAAAAGAAGTATCAGACAAGTGTGGAGGAGCCACAATTGGTGAAGCAACTTTAGGAGGTTGTGGAGTAGCCACAACTGGAGAAGCTGAGAGGAGACCAAGTGGAGGCATCCACTCATGAAGAGACCTCCAGTAGGGGGCAATTTCAAGCCAAGTGGGCAGAGGGATCACATGCATCCATACCTCCAGGTGGGAGGTGGGGTGATGTGGAGTGACAGTCCCAAGAAGGATGGAATACAACAGGATCATTAAGGTACCCAAACTCTTTGATTATACCTTGCTATGGGATCCCTGACGAGGAGTAGCAAGATTGGCTAAGTGGGTAGAGACAGATGCGAATGGAGCGGCAAAGGAAGCTTCAGCATCAGAGGATGTTTCTAGCCCAACAGGGAGGTCAGTTGGGAGATCAATTACTTACTTCTCAGAAAATGAGTTGCAATGCAGCAGTGGGCAGCACGATGCAACATGATGGGAGGAGGTACAGTGCGAATGCAGTCCTAGGAGATAGGACTAGAAGCAGCAGGAATCAGTGTGATTGATGCAGTCAAAGATCAAAGTGACAGAGGCTAGAGCAGTCAGATACTGAAGATCACAAAGGTGCAGAGTTTTTAGTTGATAGAGGCAATAGCAGTTAGAGACTTTGACGACAGAGGCATCGTTCTGATTCAGGTTGGATATTTTTTTGTTTCTAGAGTTTATGAAGCAACAACACTAAGGAGAAGTGTTGCATGCAGAACATTCCAAAGGTTCAGGACTGCGTTCGAGTTGAATGCCTTTCTTGTTGAGAGGGAGCGTTGAAAATGGCAACAAGAAATGCTATAAATAGCATCTCGGGTACCAGTGTTGGAAATAGCAACAAGGAATGATAAAATAGAAATGCTAATATAGCATTGATATAAATAGCATTTCAGGATAGGTTCCAATTTTAATTAGTCCCTGAATTAAAATTGAGAATTAAAATTTGAATTTGATCTCAACAGTTGTTTGAAAAATATTCAATTAATTCATCTTTAATTAATTAGTTGGAGAAAATCAAACATGAAGTCTATGTGAAGACATGCAACAGTTATCCCTTTGATTGACGAAGTTATCCCTTAATTAAGGAGATCAAGATGAGTTATACTTTGAGTTGTAATTAGTTAGCTCAGTTAACTGAGTTAAGTCCAGTTAAATAGTTACAAACAGTTGGAGGAACTAATTGTGAGTTCAGTCAGTTAATGTGTGCATGCATGCAACTAGTGTTCTCCAGATAACTAAATATTCTCTCATAAATAACTCATGCATGTCAGTCCAGAGAAAGACCCAGTTGAGATTAAAGGAAGGGACATTGTACTATCAGTTGGAGGAATTTTCCTATAAAGGAAACTCATCCATGCAGAAGGAATTATCTCCTCCAGGATTGTGCAGCTATTTCTAAGTTTGGTGAGCAATGTGTGAGGTGAGAATCGCACAGGTTGCAACTGGAGGACCCAGGAGAAACTACACAAGGAAATAGGAGGCTTGGATGGCTGAGGGAAGGCATATGTTGTGTCTATTCAGTCTGTGAGCTTTATTATAGGATTGTATTGAGAGCTGGATAGCTTGTGAGCTAAAGCTTTGTGTAATCCGGACATATTTCCACTTGTATGATAATACAAAGATCCGGGTTTTTAGTTGAGGCTTTCCCCAGAGTATTCTTCTATGTTCATGTGTGATTGCCTTCTCATTCTTTTTTATATGTGTCCTATTTGATCTTGCTCAAAATCGATTAAGCTTCCACAAGTTTGTTGTAGAAGTAGATCTAGTATTTTGCTTTAGTATATTGCATAATCTATTGATCTACAGTGAGAAATTCTACACCCATTATCACACATCTAACTCACACTGAGGAGATTGTGCTTCAAACCATCAACATAAAGCATATTTTGAGCTTTGGTCTTCTTATCCAATCTAAGTGTTCCTTTGCCTCTAATGTGAACTATTGTATCATTTCCAAAATTGGCGTTGCCCTTTTCGTATTCTTTTAGTTGCAGAAATTTGCTCTTGTCACTAGTCATGTGCTTGGAGGAACCATTATCAATCAACCATTGTTCATGACGATCATGAATTATCAAAGCAAGCTCAAAATTTTCTTCCTTTTTCTTCTATCTTTTCTCAACTTTCCGTTGATTAGATTTCTCTTGTGTGTGTTGCATGAAGGAATTTGGAAGGTTGGATCTGTATTCACTAGCTTTGTTACCAAAGTTATTGCATTTGAAACATTGGATCTCATTCATTAGTGTAGAAAAATAATTATTTCGATTTGCATGCAAAATATTTGGACCTTGAGCAACTCTTGATTTATCAAAATTTCTTCTAGGAAACATTTTCAACCTACAATTTCTGGCTTTTTGTCCAAAATTATTACATGCAAAACAATAACCATAAAATAGTGTAGGATACCTAACGTTTTGTTGTCATGATGGAGAGAAATTTGAGGATCTTGCTTGCTTCACTTGCTAATTTTCTAATTTGATTTTAGCTTCAACATTTTCTTCATTCTTACTAGTTGCAGCAATATTTGTATGATTTTTTTCCTTTCAAAGCATCTGCATAACTAGTATTTGCATGATCTTTGACATTTTTTAGAGGAGGCTTAAACACCAAACCTGTTTTTTCCTTTGGTGACCTTTTCATGTTGAGAATATTTTGCAAGGTTTCAAATCCCTTAACAAATTTCAGATTTAGGCAAGCTTTAGTTTCTTCTTTTGATAGATTGACTCTTACTGCAACAATTTCTTCCTCAAGTTTGTGACAATTCATTCTAGATTCTTCTAGCTTATTAGTGAGCACACTATCCTTAATTTTCGCTTCTTCCCATTCTCTCTTTAAGAAAATGATGTATTCTTCATGAGTGTATGCAATGGGAGCTCTTCCAATATTCAGCTTCAAGTATTCATTTTCTTTCTCCAACTCGTCAAGGTTATTTTGTTGAACCACAATTTGTTGCAGAAAATTTTCTTTGAATTATCAAGTTCATCCAAGTGGATCTTCGAAGAATTATCAACATGTTATCACAATCTTAGTTAATAGTTTTAAGGCACTGATAGTTTTAGCATCAAGGCCAATTTGTAAAAAATATTATAAAAGTGTTGACAGATAAAATATCAATGCTATTGTGGATTTGTAAAATAAAAATGCATTGACAACCAAATTAGTGCCGCAAATCTATAAAATTGGAAAATTAAAAGGAAATTTTAAGTTTGGATTATCAATATTAAAAGGAATTGATGGAGCACACGTCAGTGAAGGAGCAGGCACTTGATCAAGTGATCACTGACAATTAATCTATTAGTGATAAAACCCTGTTTCACTTTGTTTTTTCCTGTAAAACACAGTAAATTTGGGCGCGGATTATGAATAGTTGGAAATGAAATTTTAAAAACCAAAAGAGGTTTTTTATGTAACGTACTCATTTAGAAAACCTCTTTCATTTTTTACACAGGTGTAATGGTTTGAGAGATTCGAATGAATCTTTGAGACCTATTTTTCTAGATTTTGCAATTCAATTTTTTCCTATTTTAGTCGTTATTTTAAAAATCAGTTTCCAAACAACTAGGGATGAATTTTTGAAAAACAAAAGGGGTTTTTGAAGGGAACAGACCAATTAACAAAAAAATCTTTCATTTTTTACACTAATATCACAATTTGAGAGTTTCAAATGGATGTTTGAAGCCTATTTTTCAAGAATTCACCAGAATTGATTTTTTCTATTTTTAGAAAACAATGCCCAATCAGTTGGAGAGCCACCTCATCAATTCGACATGGGGTCAGATCTTATATCCTTTATTATTTGATTTATTAAGTTATATATAGATTTGGGATCTTGAACGATTTGTAAATAGTTTATAAAGACTATCATTTTGTAATGAATGGGGGTTCATTTTTTATTAGAAGACTTATACGTTGTATATTTTCTAAAAGTTTAATGAAGGAAGCCTGATTCTGCAACAAAGATTCTTGTGTTGGGAAATTTTGGAGATGTGTTCTCTTGTTTCTGTTTGCTTCTTTATGTTTTCATATGTATGTTCCTTTATGATTGATAATAGTGAATGAACATAACTCATATTTATTATGCTCATTTTATATGTTCAGTCATCCATAGCTTTGTAGAAATCATCTTTGTGATGCTTTTATAAGTATATCGG
The DNA here is from genome assembly GCA_000404065.3 of Pinus taeda. Taxonomy (NCBI): domain Eukaryota; kingdom Viridiplantae; phylum Streptophyta; class Pinopsida; order Pinales; family Pinaceae; genus Pinus; species Pinus taeda. The sequence goes on along the minus strand of APFE031707547.1, from coordinate 167,062 downwards.
TTCCCTCCTATGCTACATTCCATCTCAACAAATTTAAAATCTCAAAGTATCTCATCTACCCTCCCTTTATGAATGATTTAGTTTGCATTCTTGATTAAGCCATATATTTTAATCCATGCCCAATGGAATTTTATCAAATCCTACCACATTTTTTAAAGCTTGTTACAACAAACCTAGCCATTGTTTTAGGTACATAACCAGTCATGTTTGACTGAGTTATAGCAGGGATCCCCATTTGAATTGAAAGGGCTAGCTTTCAATTCAAAAGACTAGTTAGCGATTACCTTAGAGTTTTTCCCCACAGCCGAGGTTTTCTCTAAGAGATAACACAACTAAAGAGGGTTTGTTCCCCTTTAGTTTTTGTATTTCCTCCTTCAGCAACTTGTTTCTATTTCTAGTTTTTCTTAGCTCATCAAGGGCAGTAATGAGCTCACCTTCATAATCACTTTCTCCATCCTCAAGATATAATTCATCTTAAACTCAAGGTCCATATGAACATATTCATTGTGCTCTTCTTCTTCTGATGAATATTTCTCACTACTTTCATATAAATTATCACTTTCTTCTTTGGAGTAATAAATCCTTCTCTTTTATGCTTTAGCTTTTCGAAATTTATAGGTTTTATCCTTGCTTGTCATATCCTTCTTCTTTTCCTCATTTTTACTTCTTTTGTGTGGATATTTTGTGGAAAAATGTCCAACTTCTCCACATTTGAAACACTTGAAAGGAAGAATGCATTTATACTTTATAGTACCTCTCTTTAAATTATTGGCAAACTGAGAAAAATCTTCATTAGATTCACTACTAGCATATTCTTCTCCTTCCTTGATTTTCTTTGGAAGTTTATTGAGAATTTTGGTAACATTCTTGATCTTCTTGGAGGCCTTGAAAGCAAATTCATTAGATTAATATTTCTCTTCAATAATACGCATCTCATAAGCTATAAGAATTCCAAGAAATTGCTCCATAGTGAGAGTGATAAAATCAAATATTTCCTTAATAGCAGAAACCTTGGGGTTAAATGTTGCTAGTAAAGACCTCAATATTTTCTGAACAGTGACTGCATCGTCAAATTTTAAATCTATGCTCTTGATCAGATTAGTCATTGTTTCAACTCTTCTGAAATATTTTGTAATAGTTCCATCTTCCTTCATTTTCAAGCTCTCAAACCTCATCCTACAGGTTTGGAGCATTGCTTTCTTCACCTTCTGATCACCTTCATAGTTATTCTCAAGTTTGCCCCAAACTTCTTTAAATGATTTGTAGTGCACGAAATTTATCATCTCATTCTCACTAAGTATTGTAACTATGGCATTTTTGGCTTTGGCATTGTTTTGATACCTCTTATTTTCATTAGTGTTTGGAGGAATAACAATAGGAAAATCACATCTATACACCACAATATAGAATACATCAACACCTAAACTCATGAGGTGCCCCTCCATTCTCATCTTCCATAAGTTGTAGTTCTTACCATCAAAAATTGGAACTTTCACATCATGGTCATCCATTGTCCCTTCTCGAATTCTCCTTTCGGCGGTCAAGTTGCAGCAAAGGAGTTGGCTCTGATACCCATTTGTAGTTAAAAGTAATACTAAGAGGGGGGGAGGGGAATTAGTATTACAGAAATATAAAATTAATTTATGCAAATAAAACTTATTTAAAAATTAAATTTAGAAAGATATATCAATATCATGCACATGGAAAACACAAACAATCATCGAATTGTTTGTTTCTTCTTCTTATTATCTATTGCTCAAAAATATTCTCATTTACATTACATTAGCTAGCCACTGCTAGCAATGGAGCACCCACCCCTTGACTGAAATGAGAAACATTGGCCACAACCAACTTGGAGCACCCACTTCTACAATAAACAATAAATATGCACTTAGCTTGAATCCCCCACTCCAAGTACAAAAAATTCTTCTACAAGGAAATAAGATTTAGAACTAAAAATATTGTTGCATAATCAAAACATGCAATAGATAAGCACACTCATGAAGCCACAATTTCACACTCCAATTGAGAGAAAAAACCTCTCCACACTCACTCTCTAAACTAATATTCAATATTTGCACACAACTCTTAAATATTGTTGAAGAATAATCTTTGACACACACTGCAATTCTGAAACTCTGAACTCACTGGAAAACTCACTGGTTGTGCACTAGTAAATCATGCACACTCACTCACACACACTGCTAGAGAACCAGCCAAATAAACTTCATGTTTTCACATATTTGTAATTTTTTAGATCAATTAATTCTTCAAGTGATGGAGATTTCCCAAATCCTGTTCACATCCTTCAAATTTGATTGAGTTAGAATTTTTTACCAAATCAAGCCATTCATTCCACTAGACTTTTGATAATTTAAACTTTGATCATTTTCTGGAGGCCCCACAACTTGTCCCAACCTTTTTCTAGAAAATTTTGATAAAAAGCTTCACCAAAAGAATTTTAATTCTAAATGAGCACGTGAAATCTAGAGATTTTCTCATGTTTTACCTTGGTCTCTAGTACAACACTAACACGATCTCATTGGTTGCTCCCATAACAGAGCAAGCTAGTGACTGGACAAATTTTAGTAACTCCCACAGGCCTTCATCCATGCGACTAGGGCAGAGCATAAGGTAAAATAAGAGATATTGCCCTCAAACTTGCAACAGATATTCAAGGGGTTGATAAGACCTGTAAACCATCCTTCCAAGCCCAACTTGACAACGGAAAACCAACTACATAACTCAACAAAACTCTGCATACATCATCAACTAGACCTCTAGCACACGTGTAGCTCAGCTTCATATGAGGCCTTAATACCTCATGACATCTCTTCTACTTCTCTTCTAAGAATTATGAAATCATTTTACATCATCATGGCTATTGGGCCACTAATTTATCATTATTATTATCACTTCTTAACATCCATTTCTTCCATTTCTATTATTCTATTTATCATAATTCGTCATGTAATTCCATTTCATAATTATTTATGATCTTGTGGATAACTAATACTTGTTCTCCTTTATTTTTAATAAATTGGTGATTATTATGCATGATTTTTTCAATGGTTCTTTTTTATAGCATCACTCACCATTTTATCCTCCAATATCTCTTCCAAATTGCAAACTGGACCTGCTCATAATCAAATATTCCACAGATGCTTGCAAGAGAGGGATTGGTGGAGTTCTTATGTAGGATGGACAAGTGGTATGTTATGAGTCTCAGAAACTAAATGATCACGAGCAGAACTACCTGACACGTGACCTTGAGTTAGCAGTGATAATACATGCATTGAAGATGTGGAGACACTATCTTCTTGGCAGGATGTTTGTACTTACGAGTGATCACATGTGGTTGAGGTATTTGTTTGACCAACCAGATATAAATGCTAGGGAGATTAGATGGTTGGCTAAGATCAACAAGTTTGATTTTGAGATCAGATACATCAAAGGTAAAGAGAACAGGGTGGCATATGCTCTCAGTAGGTGGGTACAGGTACATCACTTGGAAGCTATGATTTCCTATGGGATAGACTTATAAGATAGGTTCTTGCAGGTAGGTTAGCAGGACATTAGGCATATGGAGATTGTGTGTAGGTTGCAAAAGGGTGCTAGTACGTGTACAAGTGTTATTACAGTTACAGGTGATAGTACAAGTACAAGTACAAGTATATGCATAGGTACAATTGCAAGTGCACATGGCATGGACTATTGTCTTATAGCAGATGGATTGGTCAAGTTTTGAGATAGGATAAATGTATTGGATAAAAGTGAGCTCAAGAAGGTGATCTTGATGGAGTTTCATGTGAAACCTTATTTGGGTCACCCAAATTAGCAGAAGACATTGACAATGGTGAAGAAATTCTACTATTGGATGAAATTGAAGAGGGATGTAGCAGAGTTTGTGGTGAGGTGTTTTGATTGTCAGTGAGTGAAAGAAGAGTGGAAACATATAGGTGGATTGCTATAGCTGATCATGATTCCAGAGTGGAAATGGGAGGTTATTTCCATGGATTTCATCACAAGGTTTCCGAAGACAGTGAGGTGGCATGATTCCATCACGGTCATTATGGACAGGTTGACAAAGGTTGCATACTTGATTCCAGTAAAGTATATGTTCTCAGTTAGAAATGTGGAACATGTATTCATCATAGATGTGGTAGAATACATGGCATTCCAATGAATATTTTGTCAGACAGGGGTGCAAAGTTCACTTCCATGTTCTAGAAGGATTTGTTTGGAGGTTTGGGCACAATGTTGGCCTTTAACACAACTTACCATCCATAGACATATGGACAGATAGAGAGGGTCAACAAAATATTAGAGGATATGTTGAGGATGTATGTGATGCATCAATAGAGGAAGTGGGAAGAGTATCTCCCTTTGGTAGATTTCACATACAACAGTGGTTATCAATATTCATTAAGGATGAGTCCTTTTGAGGTGTTGCATGGGAAAAGTTGTAAAACTACCATTAGTTCGAGTGATCTTGTCAGTAAGGTATTGATTGGAATAGATATGTTGGTAGAAATGGAACATGAAATGTAGGTGATCAAGAAGAATCTAAAAGTAGCACAGGATCGGCAAAATATTTCTGCAGATAGGAACAAGTTGTTCAAGGATTTCTAGGTTGGGGAACAAGTGTACTTGTTCATCAAACCGAAGAAGAGATCCTTGCAGATTGGATCATGTGCCAAGGTGGCACCATAATTTTGTGTACTCTTGAGTATCATTGAGAGGATTGGGCCAGTATATTATCGACTTGCACTTCCTTTGATAGTGAATGTCCATGATTTTTTCCATGTATCTTTTCTTAAGAGGTATGTTAAGGATGTTGATCATGTGATTGATTGGTCTGTATGGAAGGTGGAGCCATATGGATAATTCTAGTCAGAGCCTCAGTGTATATTGCACAAAAAGGTGCTCATGCTCTGGAAATGAGCAATCGAGCAAGTTAAAGTGCAATGGAAGCACTTTGGGCCCGATGAAGCTACATGGGATATGGAATATTAGATGCGGGCTATCTATCCTTCCTTGCTTTCTGGTTGAGGAAAAGAAACTTCAATATGGTTGTGTGGTATATGCTTTATGATGGTTTTGTATTTTCTTTATGGTGGTTTGGTGTATGCTCTATGATGGTTTGATATATGCTTAGATATGGAGTTTAGTATATGTTTGGATGTATGCTTTGGTATATGATCTGGCATATGTTTTGGT